>JAVSCE010006059.1:0-230288 GCA_032199065.1 Smutsia gigantea | reverse complement strand
TCACCTCACCTCCAATCCTCACCACAACTCACTTCCTCAACTCTTCAAGTCACATCCCCTCACCTCCCCTCACTTCACAAAACACAACTAAACTCCTCAACTCTTCATCTCACCTCACTCCGTCCTAACCTACCACACTTCCCTTCACCCGTTACCTCACCTCACCACAAACCTCACCTCACCTCACCTCCTCACATCATCTCCTCACCTAACCTCACTTCCACACCTCAAATCAACTCACTCACATCACCTCACCCCAATTCCTCAGCTCACCTCAACTCCAAACCTCCTCCTCATCTCACTCACTTCAATTCTCTCACCGCACGTCAAACTTCACCTCACCTCAACTCCTCACCTTCTCTCCTCAACTCCCCTCACCTCACTCATTTCACCTTACCTCCACTCACCTCAAATACTCACCTCACCTCAACTCATCCCCTTGTCATGTCACTTCACCCCACCTCACCTCATCTGCTCACCCACTAAACTCACCTCACTTCTCTCACCTCAGCTCACCTGCTAAACTCACATCACCTCACGGCTTTTCAGCTTACTCACTTCACTTCAACTCCCCTTATCTAATCTCAATTGTTACCTCACCTCACTTCATCCACACTACACTCCTCACCTCAACTCACCTCACCTCCTCACATCATCTCCTCACCTCATCACACATGCTCACCTCACCTCTCCCCACCCCACATCACTCCAGTCCCTCAGCTCACCTTACTTCCACACCTACTCCTCACGTCACACAATTCACTTCACTTCTCTGAACTGACCTCAACTCATCCCACCTCAACTCAGCCCATCTCACTCATTTAACCTTAACTCCACTCACCAAAATTTCTCACCTCACCTCACCTCCTCCCCACCTCATGTCACTTCACCTCACTCACCTCATCTCACCTCACCTGCTCACCTCCTCGCATCTCATAAACTCCTCCTCACCTCACAAAACTCACCTAACCGCAATCCTCACCCCACCTCACCTCCTCACATTACCTCACACACCACACCTCATCTCACCTCCATACCTCACCTCCACAAATCCTCACATCACTTCACCTCCTAATGACCTCACTACTTTCAATTAATTTCACTCACGTCACTTCACCTTTCCTCACCTCACCTACTCACCTCCTCACCTCATCTCATATCCTCAAATCACCTCACCAAACTAATCTCACCTTACCTCCTCTTTTCCTCACCTCACAGACATACTCACCTCACCTCACCTCCTCACATCAACTCCTCACCTCACCTCACTTCCTCATTTCACCTCACCTCACTCAATACACATCTCTTCACCTCACCCCAATTTCTCAGATCACCTCAAGAACTTCTCCTCCCTCACTCACTGCACTTCACATCTCTCACATCACCTAACCACAAACATCAACACAGCTCACCTCCTCTACTCAGCACAAATCACCTCACCTCACTCATTTCACGTTACCTCCACTCACCTAAATTACGTCACCTCAACTCCGCTCCTCCTCATGTCATATCAGCTCACCCACCACACCTCACCTCAATTCTAAACTCCCCTCATTTCCTCAACCTGCCTCAACTCTCTTCACCTCACCTCACTCCACCTCTCCTTACCTCACCTCACTCACGTCACCTCTCCCCACTCAGCTCACTTCCTCCCCTCCCCTAACCTAACCTCAGCTCCTCACCACACCTCACCTTATCATCTCACCAGAGATCACCTCACCTCACCTCACCTCACACACTTCACCTCACCTTAATTACACCTCTCCTCACCTCCTCTCATCACATGCACTCCTCACCTAGACTCAAATCACTCACATCACCTCACCTAAATTCCTCACCTCAACTCACTTCCTCACCTCCTCACATCAGCACACCTCACCACACTCACCTTACCTCACATCCTCAGCTCACCTCGCATAAATTCACCTCACTTCAACTCATTTCAAAATCTCACTTCTTCACATCACCTCACCCCAACTCATTTCACTTCACTCAGCACACCTCACTTTCGTCTCACGTCACATCTCTTCCTTTTCTGCTCTCTCAGTTCACTTCAACTCACTCACCTAATTGAACCTCAATCCTTACCACAAGTCACTTCACAACATCGACTCACTCCTCCTCACCTAACCTCACCTCACTTCACTCACCTAACCTCTTCTCATGTCACCTCAATTCCTTCCCACCCCACATCAACAACTCCTCACATCACTTCACCTCCTACTCACCTCATTCACTTCACTTCCCAACACTCACCTCACCTTCTCACCTCACATCACCTTACCCACCCAAACTCACCTTCTCACCACCCCTCAACTTATCATCTCACCACACTCACCTCACATCTCCACACTCACCTCATGTCACGTCAATTCAATTCCTCAAGTCACCTCACTTCCTCCCCTCCTCACTTCACCCTCCCTCATTTCACCACAACTTTCCTCCTCCCCGCCTCACGTCACCTCAATTCCCCTTTAGCTCACACACTACTCTTCACCAAATCTCAACATAATACTCAACACACCTCACCTCCTCACGTCCTCACCTCATTCAATTCACATCTCTTCACTTCACCCCAATTTCTCAGCTCGCCTCACCTCCACACCTCCTCCTAATCTCACTCAATTCACTTCTCTCACCTCACCTCAAACATCACCTCATGTCACCTCCTCACCTTCTCACCTCAACTCCCCTCACCACACTCATTTCACCTTACCTCCACTCACATCCAATACCGACCTCAAGTCACCTCATCGCCTCCTCATTTCACTTCACCTCACTCACCACACCTCACCTCATCTACTCACCTCTTCACTTCCCCTCACCTCCTCAACTCACCTCAAATCTCTCACCTCAAATCACCTCTTCAACTCACATCACCTCATGGCTTTTGAGCTCACTTTACTTCAACTCACCTCATCTAACCTCAATTGGTACCTCAATTCACCTCGTACCCATTCCACTCCTCATCTCAACTCTCCTCCTCACATCTCCTCACCTCACCCCACATCCTCACCTCACATCTCCACACCCCCATCAACCCAGTTCCTCAGCTCACCTCACTTCCTCACCTCCTCCTCACGTCACTCATTTCACTTCACTTCTCTCACCTCACTTCACATCATCACACCTCAACTCACCAAACATCACTCATTTCATCTTAACTCGACTCACTTAAATTTCTCCCCTTACCACCCCTCCACCCCTCATGTCACTTCACCTGACTCACCTCATCCCACCTCATTTACACACATCCTCACATCTCGTAAACTCCTCCTCAGCTCACTAAACTCACCTCACCGCAATTCTCACCCCACGCCATCTCCTCACATCACCTCACAAACTACACCTAATCTCTCCTCAATAACTCACCTCCACAAATCCTCACATCCTCTCACCTGCTCCTGACCTCACTCCCTTCACTTAACTTCACTCACCTCAACTCACCTTTCTTCACCTCACCTACTCTCCTCCTCACCTCATCTCATCTCCTCAACTCACCTCACGCCACTAATGTCACCTCACCTCTTCTCCACAACTCACAGACATACTCACCTCAGCTCACCTCCTCACATCATCTCCCCACGTCACTTCCATTCCTCACCACACCGCACCTCACTCAATTAATGTCTCTTCACCTCACCCCCAATTCCCAGATCACCTCACCTGAACAACTCCTCCTCACATCACTTCCCTTCACTTCTCTCACCTCACCTCACCACAAACATCACCTCAACTCACCTCCTCTACTCACCAAAAAAAACCTCACCTAAACTTACCTCCACTCACCTCAATTTCCTCACCTCACCTCTTCACCTCCTCATGGCACTTCAGCTCACCCACCTCACATCACCTCAATTCTAACCTCCCCTCATTTCCTCAACCTGCCTAAACTCTCTGCACTTCACCTCATTCCACCTCCCCTCAACTCAACTCACTCACGTCTCCTCTCCTCAACTCACCTCATTCCTCACCTCCCCTCATCTAAACTCACCTCCTCAACACACCTCACCTTATCATCTCAGCAGAGCTCACCTCACCTCACCTCACTCACTTCACCTCACCTTTAATCCTCCTCTCCTCACCTCATCATGTCACATGCACTGCTCACACCACCACAAATCACTCACTTCCCCTCACCTAAATTCCTCACCTCACCTCATTTCCTCAGCTCCTCACGTAACAACGGCAAACAACACTAAGCTTACCTCACATCCTCAGCTCACCTCGCCTGAATTCACCTCACCTCAACTCACTTCACCATCTCACTCCTTCACATCACCCCACCCCAACTCATTTCACTACACTCACCACACCTTACCTTCTCTCCTCTCAACTCACATCCCTTCCTTTTCAGCTCACTCACTTCTCTTTAACAAACTCAACGAATCGAACCTCAATCCTTACATCACCTCACCTCACCTCATCTCCTCACCCCTGCTCACCTCACGTCACCTCTTTTCACTCACTTAACCTCTTCTCACTTCACCTCCATTCCTGCTCACCCTCACATACACCACTTCTCACATCACCTCACCTCTTCCTCACCTCATTCACTTCACTTCACAACACTCACCTCACCGTCTAACCTCATGTCACCTTGCCCACATAACTTCACCTCCTCACCTGACGTCAACATATCTCACCACACTCACCTCACTTCACCTCACTCACCTCACATCAACTCACATCACCACACTCACCTCACGTCACCTCACCTCAATTCCTCAATTCACCTCACTTCCTCCCCTCCTCACTTCACCTCCCCTCATTTCACCACACTTACCTCCTCCCCTCCTCAAGTCACCTCAATTCCTCCTTAGCTCACACTTCAATTCCCTTCACCAAATCTCACCACAATAATCACCACGCCTCACCTCCTCACCTCACCTCACCTCACTTATTTCACGTGTCTTCACCTCACACAAATTCTTCAGTTCACCTATCCTCCACACTCCTCACCTCACTCACTTCATTTCACTTCTCTCACCTCCCTCAAACCTCACCTCAACTCACATCCTCTTCTCACCACAAATCACACCTCACTCATTTCACCTTACCTGCACTCAACTCAATACTTCACCTCCCCTCCTCCGTTTCTCCTGTGACTTCACCTCACTCACCTCACCTCAATTCACATGCTCACCTACTAAAATCATTTAACTTCCTCACCGCTCTCACCCCATCTCACTCAATCCTAACTTCACCTCACCTCCTCAAGTAATCTCCTCATTTCTCCTACGTTCCTCACCTCACCTCACTCACAAAACCCTCTTCACCTCACAACAATTCCTCAACTCACCTCACTTCCACACCTCCCCCTCCCCTCGGACAATTCCTATTTCTAATTTCACCTCACCACAAACCTCACATTAATTCACCTCCACACTTCACCTCACCTCATCTTGTTCTCACCACAACTAACCTTACCTCAACTCACATCATCTTACCACAATTCCTCACTTACTCAAGTCAATGCCCCTCTTCACCTCAACTCACCTCATTCACCTCACGTTACCTCACCTCGTTTCCTCATCCCAACTCACTTCCTCAACTATTCAAGTCACATCCCTCACCTACCCTCACCTCACACAACCCATCTAACCTCCTCAATTCCTCATCTCACCCCACTCCGTCCTAACCTTCCTCATTTCACTTCAACCCTCAACTCACCTCATGACAATCCTCTCACCTCACCTAATCACCTCATCTCAATTCCGCACCTCAACTCAACTCACTCACTTCACCTCACCACAATTCCTCAGCTCACCTCACCTCCACACTTCCTCCTCATCTCACTCACTTTACTTCTCTCACCTCACCTCAAATATCACTGCACCTCACCTCCTCACTTTCTCACCTCAACTCCACTCACCTCTCATTTGACCTTACCTCCACTCATCTCAAACATTCACCTCACCTCACCCCATTTCCTCCTCATGTCACTTCATCTCACTCAAATCACCACCCTCAACTGCTCACCTAATCACTTCCCCTCACCTCCACAACTCACCTCACATCTTTCACCTCATCTCACGTCCTCAACTCATATCACCTCAGCTCACTCAATTCACCTCAACTCACCTCATCTAACATCAAACGTTATCTCACCTCACCTCATCTACACTCCACTTCTCACCTCACTTCACCACCTCACATCATCTCCTCACCTCACCGCACATTCTCACCTCATGGCCCCTCACCCCACATCACCCCAGTTCCTCAGCTCACCTCACTTCCACACGTCCTCCTCACGTCACTCATTTCACTTCACTTCTCTCACCTCACTTCAATTCATCATACCTCCACTCACCCCACCTCACTCATTTCGCCTTAACTCCTCTCACCTAAATTCCTCACCTCACCTCACCTCACCTCCTAACCTCCTCTTGGCACTTCACATCACTCACATCATCTCAACTCACCTGCTCACCTCCTCGCATCTCATAAACTCCTCACCTCACTAAACTCACCACACCGCTCTCCTCACCCCACGTCACCTCCTCACATCACCACACAGACCACACCTCATCTCACCTCAATACCTCACCTCCACAAATCCTCACATCACCTCCCCTCCTCCTGACCTCAATCCCTTCACTTCACTTCACTCACCTCACCTCACCCTTCCTCACCTCACCTACTCACCTCCTCACATCATCTCAACTCACATCACCTCACTAATCTCATCTCACCTCCACTTTCCCTCACCTCACAGACATACTCACCTCACCTCACCCTCACATCATCTCCTCACGTCACCTCCCTTCCTCACCTCACCTCACCTCACTCAATTCACGTCTTTCACCTCACCCCAATTTCTGAGGTCACATCACCACCACAACTCCTCACCTCACTCACCTCACTTCACTTTTCTCACCTCACATCACCACAAACATCACCTCAACTCACCTCCTCTACTCCAAAGAAACCACCTCACCTCACTCATTTCACCTTACCTCCACTCACCTCAATTACCTCACCTCACCTCCTCCCATCCTCAGGTCACTTCAGCTCACCCACCTCAACCCACATAAATTGTAACCTCCCCTCATCTCCTCAACACGCCTCAACTCTCCTCACATCACCTCATAAAACCTCGCCTAACCTCACCTCACGTCACCTCACCTCAACTCACCTCACTTCCACACCTCCCCCTCCCCTCGAACACTTCCCTTCTGTAACTTCACCTCACCACAAAACTCACCTCAATTCACCTCCTCACCTCACTTCACCGTATCATCTTCTCACAACTCACCTTACCTCAACTCACATCAACTTACCACAATTCTTCACCTCCTCAAGTCAATGCCCCTCCTCAACTCAATTCATCTCATTCACCTCATGTCATCTCAGCTCCATTCCTCACCACAACTCACTTCTTCAACTCTTCAAGTCACATCCCCTCACCTCCCTTCACCTCACACAACACAACTATCCTCCTCAACTCATCTCACCTCACTCCGTCCTAATCATACTCAGTTCACTTCACCCCACTCACCTCACCTCACCACAAAACTCATCTCACTTCACCTCCACACCTCCTCATTTCACTCACTTCACTTCTCTCACCTCAACTCAAACCTCACCTCACCTCATTTCATTTGGTCACCTCCTCACTTCCCCTCACCTCCTCAACTTACCCACCTCTCTGACTTCAACTCACTTCCTCACACCTCAACTCACCCCACCTCACTAATTTCACTTAACTCGACTCACCTAAATTTCTCACCTCACCTCAGCTCTTCCCCTCCTCCTGTCACTTCACCTCACTCACCTCATCTCACCTCACCTGCTCACCTCCGTGCATCTCGTAAACTCCTCCTCACCTCACAAATCTCACCTCACCGCAATCCCCACCTCACCTCACGTCCGCACATCACCTCACATACCACACATGATCTCACCTCAATACCTCACCTCCACAAATCCTCACATCACCTCACCTCCTCCTGACTTCACTCCTTCACTTAACTTCACTCACCTCACCCACCTTTCCTCACCTCACCTACTCAACCCCTAAACTCATCTCATCTACTCAACTCCCTCTCCTCACTAATCTCACCTCCTCTTCTCACCTCACTGCCTCACATCATGTCCTCACGTCACCTCACCTTACCTCACTCAATTCACGTCTCTTCATCTCACCTCAATTTCTCAGATCACCTCATCTCCACCACTCCTCCTCACCTCACACATTTCATTTCAATTATCTCAACTCACCTCACCCCAAACATCACCTCAGCTCACCAACTTTACTCACCACAAATCACCTCTGCTCACTCATCTCACCTTACCTCCACTCACCTCAATTACCTCACCAAACTTCCCCATGTCCTCATGTCACTTCAGCTCACCCAAATCACCTCACCTCAATTCTAACCTCCCGTCATTTCTTAACCCGCCTCAACTCTCCTCATCTCATCTCAGTCCACCTCTCCTTACCTCACCTCACTCATGACAACTCTCCTCAACTCACCTCAATTCCTCACCTCCCCTCACCTAACCTCATCTCCTCAGCACACCTGACCTTATCATCTCAACAGAGCTAACCTCACCTCACCTCACTAACTTCTCCTCACCTCAATTAATCCTCTCCTCACCTCCTCACATCACATGCACTCCTCACCACACCTCAAATCACTCACTCACCTCACCTAAATTGCTGACCTCAACTCACTTCCTCACCTCCTCACGTCACCACCCTTCACCAGACTCACCTTAACTCACCTCCTCAGCTCACCTCGACTGAATTCACCTCACCTCCACTCACGTCACCATCTCACTTTGTCACATCTGTTCAACCCAACTCATTTCACTACACTCACCACCCCTCAACTTCTCTCCTCTCACATCACATCCTTTCCTTTTCAGCTCACTCACTTCACTTAAACTCACTCACCTCATTGAACCTCAATCCTTACCTCAGCTCACCTCATGTCCTCACACCTGCTCACCTCACCTCACCTCACTTAACTCACCTAACCTCTTCCAATTAACCTCCATCCCTGCTCACGACCCATCCACAAATTCTCAAATCACCTCACCTCCTCCTCACCTCATTCACTTCACTTCACAACACTCACCTCAAGGTCTCACCTCACGTCACCTTACCCACCTAAACACACCTCCTCACCTCACCTCAACTTATCATCTCACCACACTCACCTCACTTCACCTCACTCACATCACCTCACATCACCACACTCACCTAACGTCACCTCACCTCAATCCCTCAAGGCACCTCACTTCCCTCTACACTTCACCTCCCCTCATTTTACCACACCTTACCTCCTATCCTCTTCACGTCACCTCAATAACTCTTTAGCTCACACTTCAAATCTCTTCACCAAATCTCACCACTATAATGACCACACCTCACCTCCTCACCTCACCTAACCTCACTCACTTCACATCTCATCACCTCACACAAATTTCTCAGAACACCTAACACCCACACTCCTACTCACCTCACTCCATTTCACTTCTCTCCTCTCCATCAAACTGCACTTCAACTCACTCACTTCATCAATCTTCAATCCTTACCTCACTTCACCTCACCTCATCTCCTCACCCCTCCTCACCTCACATCACCTCATTTCACTCACCTAACCCCTTCTTGCTTCACCTCAATCCCTGCTCACATCACATCCACAACTTCTCACATCCCCACACCTCCTCCAAACCTCATTCACTTCACTTCACAACACTCACCTCACCATCTCACCTCACCAAACCTTATCCACATCACCTGACCTCCTCACCTCAACTTATAATCTCACCACAGTCACCTCACTTCACCTCAATCAAACACATCACCTCACATCACCACACTCACCTCACGTCACTTCACCTCAATTCCTCAAGTCACCTCATTACCTCCCCTCCTCACTTCACCTCCCCTAATTTCACTACACCTTACCTCCTCCCTTCCTCAGATAACTTCAATTACTCCTTAGCTCACACTTCAATTCTCTTCACCAAATTTCACCACAATAATCACCACAACTCACCTAGTCACCTCACCTCACCACACTCACTTCACGTCTCAACACCTCACCGAAATTCCTCAGATCACCTAACACTAACACTCCTACTCACCTCAATCCATTTCACTTCTCTCACGTCCTTCAAACTTCACCTCAACTCACCTCCTCTTCTCACCACAAATCACCTCACCTCACTCATTTCACCTTACCTTCACTCACTTCAATACTTCAACACCTCTCCACCGCTCCTCCTGTCACTTCACCTTACTCACCTAACCTCACCTCATATGCTCACCTCGTAACATCATTTAATCTCCACTTCACCTCACTCACCCCACCTCACCTCAATCCTCACCTCACCTCACCTCCTCAAGTCATTTCCTCACCTCACTGCCGCTCCACACCTCACCTCACCTCACTCACTAAACCCCTCTTCACTTCACAACATTTCCTCAACTCACCTCACTTCCACACCTCCCCTCTCCTCGCACACTTCACTTCTCTAACTCCACCTCACCACAAACCTCACCTCAATTAACCTCCTCACGTCACCTTACCACAATTCTTCACCTCCTCACGTCAATGCCCCTCCTCACCTCAACTCACCTGATTCACCTCACATCACCTCACCTCCATTCCTCACCCCAACTCACTTCCTCAACTATTCAGGTCACTTCGCCTCACCTCCCCTCACCTCACACAACTCACCTAACCTCCACAACTCCTCAGCTCACCTCACTGCATCCAATCTTACTCAGTTCACTTCACCCCACTCAGCTCACCTCACCACAAAATTCAACTCACATCACATCCACACCTCCTCCTCATCTCACTCACTTCCATTCTCTCACATACACTCAAACCTCACTTCACCTCAAATCTTCACGTTCTCAAATCAAATCCCCTCACCTCCCTCATTTCACCTTATTTCCACTCAGCTCAAATACACGCCTCACCTCAACTCATCCCTTCTTCATGTCACTTAACCTCACTCACCTCACCTCATCTGCACACCTCTTCACCTCACCTCACCTCCTCACATCATCTCCTCACCTCACCGCAATCCTCTACTTACCTCTCCTTACAACACATCTCCCCAGTTCCTCGGCTCACCTCACTTCCACAACACCTACTCACGTCACTCATTTCACTTCACTTCTATCACCTCACTTCACCTCATCACACCTCAACTCACTCCACCTCACTCATTTCACCTTACATCCACTCACATCAATTTCCTCACCTCACCTCCCCTACACCTCATATCACTTCATCTAACCCACCACACCTCACCTCAGTTCAAACCTCCCCTAATCTCCTCAAACCGCCTCAAATCTCCTCACCTCACCTCAATTCCCCTCTCCTCACCTCACTCACGTCACCTCTCCTCACCTCACCTCAACTTTTCATCTCACCACACTCACCTCACTTCACCTCAGTCACCTCACATCACCTCACATCACCACACTCACCTCACATCACCTCATCTCATTTCCTCAAGTCACCTCACTTTCTCCCCTCCTCAATTCACCTCCCCTTATTTCACCACACCTACCTCCTCCACTCCTCATGTCACCTCAATTCTTCCTTAGCTCACACTTCAATTCTCTTCACCAAGTCTCACCACAATAATCACCACACCTCACCTCCTCACCGCACCTCACCTCACTCACTTCACATGTCTTCACCTCACAAAAATTCATCAGCGCAATTAAATCCAAACTCCTCCTCATATAACTCACTTCATTTCACTCTCACCTCCTTCAAACCTCACCTCAACCCGCCTCCTCCTCAACACAAATCACCTCACCTCACTCATTTCACCTTACCTCCACTCACCTCAATACTTCACCTCCCGTCCTCTGCTCCTCCTGTCACTTCACCTCACTCACCTCAACTCACCTCACATGCTCACATCCTAACATCATTTAATCTCCTCCTCACCTCACTCACCACACGTCACCTCATTTGTCACCTCACCTCACCTCCTCATGTCATCTCCACACCTTACCTCCACACCTCACCTCACGTCACCTCCCTCACTAAGCACCACTTCACATCACACCAATTCCTCAACTCACTTCCCTTCCACACCTCCCCATCACCTCACACACTTCACTTCTCTAACTTCACCACACCACAAACCTCACCTCAATTCACCTCCTCACCTCACCTCACCTTATCATATTCTCACTACAACTCACCTTACCTCAACTCACCTCACCTTACCACAATTCCTCACCTCCTCATGTAAATGCCCCTCCTCAGCTGAACTCTCATTCACCTCACGTCACCTCACCTCCATTCCTCACCCCAACTCACTTCCTAAACTCTTCATGTCACATCCCCATACCTCCCCTCACCTCAAAAAACTGACCAAACCTCTGTAACTTCTCATCCCATTTCACTCCATCCTAAAATTACGCACTTCACTTCACCCCTCACCTCACCTCTCCACAATCCTCACCTCACCACAAATACACACATAATCTCCTCACCTCACCTCCGCACCTCAACTCAACTCTCTCACTTCACCTCACCCCAATTCCTCAGCTCACCTCACCTCCACACCTCCTCCTCATCTCACTCCCTCCATTTCTCTAACCTCACCTCAAACCTCACCTCACCTCAACTCCTCACATTCTCACCTCAACTCCCCTCACCTCACTCATTTCACCTTACCTCCACTCACCTCAAATACTCACCTCACCTCACCTCATCCCCTCCTCATGTCACTTCACCTCACTCACCTCACCTTGCCTCGTCTGCTCAACTCCTCGCTTCCCCTCACCTCCTCAACTCACCTCACTTCTCTCAACAGAGCTCACCTCCTCAACTCACAGCACCTCACGGCTTTTCAGCTCACTCACTTCACTTCAACTCACCTCATCTAACCTCAATCGTTACCTCACCTCACCTCATCTGCACTCCACTCCTCAACTCACCTCACCTCCTCACATCATCTCCTCACCTCACCGCACATCCTCACCTCACATCTCCACACCCCACATCATCCCAGTTCCTCAGCTCACTTCAATTCCAAACCTCCTCCTCATGTCACTCATTACACTTCACTTGTCTCACCGCACCTCACCTCACCACAACTCAACTCACACCACCTCACTCATTTCAACATAACTCCACTCACCTCAATTTCTCACCTCACCAGACCTACTCCTCTCCTCATGTCACTTCACCTCATTCACCTCATCTCAACTCACCTGCTCACCTACTCACATCTGGTAACCTCCACGTCACTTAACTCACCTCAGGCCAATCCCCACCCCACCTCACCTCCTTACATCACCTCACACACCACACCTCATCTCACCTCAATACCTCATGTCTGCAAATCCTCACATCACCTCACCTCTTCCTCACCTCACTCCCTTCACATCACTTCACTCACCTCACCTCAACTTTCCTCACCTCACCTACTCACCTCCTCACCTCATCTCATCTCAACTCACCTCACCTCACTAATCTCACCTCACATCCTCTTCTCCACACCTCACAGACATCCTCACCTCACCTCAACCCCTCACATCATTACCTCACGTCAAACACTTCCTCACTTCACCTCACAACACTCAATTGACGTCTCTTCACCTCACCCCAATTACTCAGTACACCTCACCTCCACATCTCCTCCTCACCTCAGTCACTTCACTTCACTTCCCTCACCTCACCTCACCACAAACATCACATGAACTCACCTCCTCTACTCATCACAAATCGCCTCACCTCACTCATTTCCCCTTACCTTCACTGACATCAACACTACACAGCCGTTCCCCCACTTCTCCTGTCATTTCAACTCAGTCACCTCACCACACCTCACATGCTCACGTCCTAACATCATTTAATCACGTCCTCACCTCACTCACCCCAACTCACCTCAATCCTGACATCACCTAACCTCCTCAAGTCATGTCCTCACTTCACCTCCGCTCCTCACCTCACTTCACTCAAAATTCTTCACCTCACACAAATTCCTCAACTCACCTCACTTCCACACCTCCCTCTAGCCTCGCACACTTCAATTCTATAACTTCACCTCACAACAAACATCACCTCACTTCACTTTCTCACCTCACCTCACCTCATCTTATCATCTTCTCACAACTCACTTTACCTCAACTCACCTCACCTTACCACAGGTCGTCAACTACTCACGTCAATGCCCCTCCTCATCTCAACTCACCTCATTCACCTCACTTCAACTCACCTGCATTCCTCACCCCAACTCACTTCCTCAACTCTTCAAGTCACATCCCCGCACCTCACCTCACATCACACAACTCACCTAAACTCTTCAACTCCTCATCTCAACTCACACCATCCTTACCTTCCACACTTCACCCGTTACCTAAACTCACCATAATCCTCACCTCACCTCACCTCCTATCATCTCCTCACCTCACCTCACCTCCACACTTCAACTCAACTCACTCACTTCACCCAATGACAATTCTTCAGCTCACCTAACCTCCACACCTCCTCCTCCCCTCGCACACTTCACTCCTCTAACTTCACCTCACCTCAATTCACCACCTCAAATCTCCTCACCTTATCATCTTCTCACCACAACTCTCCTTACCTGACCTCACCTTACCACAATACCTCACCTCCTCACGTCAATGCCCCTCCTCACCTCAGCTCACCTCATTCACCTCACTTCAACTCACCTGCATTCCTCACCACAACTCATTTCCTCAACTCTTCAAGTCACATCCCCGCACCTCACCTCACCTCACACAACTCACCTAACCTCCTCAACTCCTCATCTCAACTCACACCATCCTTACATTCCACACTTCACTTCACCCGTCACCTAACCTCACCACAATCCTCACCTCACCTCACCTCCTATCATCTCCTCACCTCACCACACCTCCGCACTTCAACTCAACTCACTCACTTCACCCAACCACAATTCTTCAGCTCACATACCCTCCACACCTCCTCCCCCCTCGCACACTTCACTCCTCTATCTTCACCACACCTCAATTCACCGCCTCACCTCTCCTCACCTTATCATCTTCTCACCGCAACTCGCCTTAACTCACTTCACCTTACCACAATTCCTCACCTCCTCACGTAAATGCCCCTCCTCACCTCAACTCACCTCATTCACCTCACGTCACCTCACCTCCATTACTCACCCCATCTCACTTCCTCAATTCTTCATGTCACATTGCTCACCTCATCTCACCTCACACATCTCACCTAACCTCAACTCCTCATCTCACTTCACTCCTTCTGAACCTTACTCACTTTACTTCACTCCACTCACCTCACCTGACAACAGTCCTCACCTCACCTCACCTCCTCATATCATCTCAACTCACCTTGCCTCCGAACCTCTACTCAACACCCTCCCTTCACTTCAACGCAATTCCCCAGCTCACCTCAACTCCACACCTCCTCCTCATGTCATTCATTTCACTTCACTTCTCTCAGCTCACCTCAACTCATCACACTTCAACTCATGCCACCTCACTCATTTCACAATGACTCCACTCACATAAATTTCTCACCTCACCTCACCTCCTCCCCTCCTCATGTCACTTCAGTTCACTCACCTCATCTCACCTCATCTGCTCACGTCCTCACATATCGTAAACTACTCACCTCACAAAACTCACCTCACTGCAATCCTCAGCCCACCTCACCTCCTCACATCACCTCACACCACACCTCATTTCACCTCAATACCTAACCTCCACAAATCGTCACATCACCTCACCTCCTTCTGACCTCACTCCCTTCACTTAACTTCACTCAACTCACCTCACATTTCCTCACCTCACCTACTCACCTCCTCAGCTCATATCATCTCAACTCACCTAACCTCACTAAATCACCTCACCTACACTTCTCCTCACCTCAGAGACATACTCACCTCACCTCACCTCCTCATATCATCTCCTCACCTCACCTCAATTTTTCACCTCACCTGACCTCACTCAATTCACATCTCTTCACCTCACCCTCATTTCTCAGATCACCTCACCTCCACAACTCCTCCGTACCTCACTAACTTCATTTCACTTCTCTCACCTCACCTCACCACAAACATCACCTAATCTCACCTCCTCTACTCACCACAAATCACGTCACATCACTCATTTCACCTTACCTGCACTCACCAAAATTACCTCACCTCACCTCCACTCCTCATGTCACTTCAGCCCACCCACCATACATCACCTCAATTCTAACTTCTCCTCATCTCCTCAACCCGCCTCAAGTCTCCTCACCTCACCTCACTCCACCTCTCCTCACCTCACCTCACTCACGACACCTCTCCTCATCTCAACGCAGTTCCTCACATCCCTCACCTAAACTCACCTCCTCACCACACCTCTACTTATCATCTCGTCAGAGCTCACCTCACCTCACCTCACTGCTTCACCTCACCACAATTCCTCCTCTCCTCATCTCCTCACGTCACATTCACTCCACACCTCACTTCAAATCACTCACTTCACCTCACCTAAATTCCCCACTTCAACTCACTTCCTCACCTCCTCACATCACCACCCCTCACCACACTAACCTTACCTCACCTCCTCAGCTCACTGTTCCAGAGTTCACCTCACCAACACACACTTCACCATCTCACTTCACATCACCTCACCCCAACTCATTTCACTCCACTCACCACTCCTCAATTTCTCTCTTCTCACGGAACATACCTTCCTTTTCATCACACTCATTTCACTTCAACTCACTCAGCTCATCAAACTTCAATCTTTACCACACCTCACCTCACCTCATCTCCTCACCCTTCCTCAACTCACCTCACCTCACTTCACTCACCTAACCTCTTCTCACATCACCTCAATTCCTGCTCACCTCACATACAAAACTCCTCACATCACCTCACCTACACACCTCATTCACTTCACTTCACAGCACTCACCTCACCGTCTCACCTCTCATCACCTTACCCACCTAAACTCACCTCCTCATCTCACCTCAACATTTCATCTCCCCACACTCAACTCACTTCACTTCACTCACCTCACATAACCTCACATATCCACACTCACCTCACGCCACCTTACTTCAATTCCTCAAGTCACCTCACAACCTCCCCTCCTCAATTCACCGTCATCATTTCACCACACCTTTCCTCCTCCCCTCCTCACATCACCTCAATTCCTCCTTAGCTCACCCACTTCACTTCAAGAATTCTCACCACAATAGTCACAACACCTCACGTCCTCACCTCACCTCACCTCAATCACTTAACATCTCCTCACCTCACACAATTTCCACAGCTCACCTAACGTCCACAATTCTCACCTCACTCCATTTTATTCTCTCACCTCCCTCAAAACGCACCTCAACTCACCTCCTCTTCTCACCACAAATCACCTCACCTCGGTCACTTCACCTTACCTCCACTCACCTCAATACTACACCTCCCGTCCTCCGCTTTTCCAGTCACTTCACCTCACTCACCTCACCTCACCTCACATCCTCAACTACTAACATCATTTAAAATCCTCCTCACCTCACTCACCGAACCTCATCTCAATGCTCACCTCACCTCACCTCCTCAAGTCATCTCACCTCACCTCCGCTCCTCTCCTCCACTCACTTCACTCAATAAACCCCTCTTCACCTCACACCAATTCCTCAACTCACCTCACTTCCACACTTCCCCTTCCCCTCGCACAATTCACTTCTCTAACTTCACCTAACCAAAAACATCACCTAAATTCACCTCCTCACCTCACCTCACGTTATCATCTTCTCATCACAACTCACCTCACCTACCACAATTCCTCACCTCCTAACGTCAATGCCCCTCCTCACCTCAACTCATCTCATTCACCTCACATCACCTCACATCCATTCCTCACCCCAACTCACTTCCTCAACTCTTCAAGTCACAACCCCTCATCTCCACTCACCTCACACAACTCACCTAACATCCTCAACTCATCTCACCTCACTCCGTCCTAACCTTCCACACTTTACTTCACCCGTCACCCCACTTCACCACAATCCTCACCACACATCACCTCCTCACATCATCTCACCTCACCTCCGCACCTCAACTCAACTCATTCACTTCACCTCACCCCAATTCCTCAGCTCACCACACCTCCACAACCCCTCCTCATCTCACTCACTTCAATTCTCTCACCATACCTCAAACTTCAACTCACCTCCCCTCATCACCTCCTAACCTCAACTCCCCCCACCTCACTCATTTCCCCATAACACCACTATCCTAAATTTCTCACCTCACCTCACCTCTTCCCCTCCTCATGACACTTCACCTCACCCACCTCATATTACCTCATATCACCTCACCAGCTCACCTCCACACATCTCGTAAACTCCTCCTCATACCACTAAACTCACCTCACAACAATCCTCACCCCACCTCACCTCCTCACATCACCTCACACACCACACCTCATTTCACCTCAATACCTCAACTCCACAAATCCTCACATCACCTCACCACACCCTGAACTCACTCCCTTCACTTAACTGCCCTCACATAACCTCACATTTCCTCACCTCGCCTAATCACCTCTTCACCTCATCTCATTTTCTCACCACACCTCAACTCCACACCTCACCTCAATGCACTCACTTCAGCTCACCCCAATTTCTAAGCTCACCTCTCCTCCACACCTCGTCATCTCACTTCACTTCTCTCACCTCACCTCAAACCTCACTTCACCTCACCTACTCACCTTCTCATCTCAACTCCCCTCACCTCACTCATTTCACCTTACCTCCACTCACCTCAAAAACTCACCTCATTCACCTTATACCCTCCTCATGTCACTTCACTTCACTCCACTCACCTCACCTCATCTGCTCACCCGGTCACTTCCGCTCACCACGTCAACTAACCTCACCTCTCTCACCTCAACCCACCTCCTCAACTCACGTCAACTCATGGCTTATCAGCTCACTCACTTCACTTCTCACCTCATCTAAACACAACCGTTACCTCACCTCACCTCATCACCACTCCACTCCTCACCTGATCTCACCTCCTCACATCATCTCCAAACCTCACCGCACATCCTCATGCCATATCACCCCATTTCCTCAGCTAACCTAACTTCCACACCTCCTCCTCACGTCTCTGTTTTCACTTCACTTCTCTAACGTCACCTCACCTCATCACACGTCAACTCACCCCACCTCACTCATTTCACCTAAACTCCACTCACCTAAATTTCTCACCTAACCTCACCTCCTCCCCTCCTCATGTCATTTCACCTAACTCACCTCATCTCAACTCACCTGCTCAACTCCTGGCATCTCGTAAACTCGTCCTGACCTCACTAACTCACCTCACCACAATCCTCACCCCACCTCACCTCCTAACATGACCTCACACACCACACCTCATCTCACATAAATATCTCACCTCCACATAACCTCATATAAACTCACCTCCTCCTGACCTCACTCCCTTCACTTAACTTCGCTCACCTCACCTCACCTTTCTTCACCTCACCTACTCCACTCCTCACCTCATCACATCACATCTCACCTCACCTCACTAATCTCACCTCACCTCCACTTCTCCTCACCTCAAAGACATACTCACCTCACCTCACCTCCACATCATCTACTCACATCACCTCACTTCCTCACCTCACCTCACTGCACTCAATTCATGTCCATTCACCTCACCGCAATTTCTCAGATCACCTCACCTGACCATCTCCTCACCTAACTTCCCTTCACTTCTCTCAACTCACCTCACCACAAACATCACCTCAACTCACGTCCTCTACTCACCACAAATCACCTCACCTCACTCATTTCACATTACCTCCACTCACCTCAATTTCCTCATCTCACCTCCTCACCTCCTCATGTTACTTCAGCTCACCACAATTCTAACTTCCCCTCACCTAACCTCAACTCCTCACCACACCTCACCTTATCATCTCACCAGAGCTCAATTCACCTCATTCACTCACTTCACCTCACCTCAAATCCTCCTCTCCCCACCTTCTCTTGTCACATGCACTCTCACCTCCCCTCAAATCACTCACATCACCTCACCTAAATTCCTCACCTCAACTCACTTCTTCACCTCCTCCCATCACCACCCCTCAAAACACACACCTTACCTCAACTCCTCAGCTCAGCTCGCCTGAATTCACCTCACCTCAACTCACATAACCATCTCACCTCTTCACATAATCTCACCCAAACTCATTTCACTACATTCACCACACCTCAACTTCTCTCATCTCACGTCACATCCCTTCCTTTTCAGGTCACTTCACTTCAACTCACTCACCTCATCGAGCCTCAATCCTTACCTCACCTTACCTAACCTCACTTCACTCACCTAACCACTTCTCACTTCACCTCATCCCTGCTCACCTAAAATCCACAACTCCTCACATCACCTCACCTCCTCCTCACCTCATTCATTTAACTTCACAACACTCAACACACTGTCTCAACTCACGTCACCTTACCCACGTAACCTCACCTCCTCAGCTCACTTCAACTTATCATCTCACCACACTCACCTCACTACACCTCACTCACCTCACATCACCTCACATCACCACACTCACCTCACGTCACCTCAAATAAATCCCTCAAGTCACCTCACTTCCTCCCCTCCTCATTTCACCTTCCCTCATTTCACCACACCTTTCCTACTCCCCTCCACACACCTCATTTCCCCGTTATCTCTCACTTCAATTCTCTTCACCCGATCTCACAACAATAATCACCACACCTCACGTCCTCACCTCACATCACCTCACTCACTTAATTTCATTTCTCTCACCTCCCTCAAACCACACCAAAACTCACCTCATCTTCTCACCATAGATCATCTCACCTCACTCATTTCACCATACATCCACTCACCCCAATACTTCACCTCACCTCCTTCTCTCCAGTCACTTCACCTCACTCACCCCATCTCACCTTACATGCTCTCCTCCTAACATCATTTAATCTCCTCCTCACCTCACTTACCACACTTCAACTCAATCCTCACCTCACCTCACCTCCTCAAGTCATCTCCACACCTCACCTTCGCTCCTCCCATCACCTAACTTCCTTCACTTAACACCTCTTCACCTCACACCAATTCCTCCACTCACTTCACATCCACACCTCCCCATCCCCTCACACACTTCTCTTCGCTAACTTCACCTCACCACAAACCTCACCTCAATTCACCTCCTCACCTCACCTCACGTTATCATCTTTTCACCACAACTCTCCTTACCTCACCTCAACACACCTTACCACAATTCCTCACCTATTCACGTCAATGCCCCTCCTCACTTGAACTCACCTAATTCATCTCACGTCACCTCACCTCCATTCCTCACCCCTACTCACGTCCTCAACACTTCAAGACACATAACCCCACTGCCCCTCACGTCACACAACTCACATAACCTCCTCAACTCCTCATCTCACCTCACCCCATCCTTACCTTACTCACTTCACTTCATCCCACTCACCTCACCTCACCACAACCCTCACCTCACATAACTTCCTCACATCATCTCCTCACCTCACCTCACCTCCGCAAGTCAACTCAACTCACTCACTTCAACTCACCCCAATTCCTGCACTCAGGTCACCTGAAAATCTCCTCCTCATCTCACTCACTTCACTTCTCTCACCTCACCTCAAATCTCACTTCAACCCACTTCCTCACTTTCTCACCTCAACTCCCCTAACCGCACTCATTTCACCTTACCTCTACTCACCTCACATACTAACCTCACCTCACCTCATCCCGTCCTCATGTCACTTCACCTCACCACACCTCCCATCATCTGCTCACCTCCTCACTTCCCTAACCTCCTCAACACCCCGCACCTCTCTCACCTTAGCTCACCTCCTAATCTCACATCACCTCACGGATTTTCAGCTCACTCACTTCACTTCAACTCACGTCATCTAACCTCAATTGTTACCTCAGTTCACCTCATACCCACTCAACTCCTCACCTGACATCACCTCCTCACATCATCTCCTCACCTCACCACACATCCTCACCTCAACCTTCCTCATCCTACATCACCCCAATTCCTCAGCTCACCTCACTCCCATACCTCCTCTTCACGTCACTCATTTCACTTCACTTTTCTCTACTCACCTCATCTCATCACACCTCAACTCCCCCCACCTCACTCATTTCACCTTAACTCCACTCACCTAAATTTCTCACCTCACCTCACCTCCTCCCCTCCTCATGTCACTTCAACTCACCTCATCTCACCTCAACTGCTCACCTCCTCGCATCTCGTAAACTCCTCCTCACCTCACTAAACTCACCTCGCCGCAATCCTCATCCCACCTCAATTCCTCACATCACCTCACACACCACACCTCATCTCACCTCAAAACCTCACCTCAGCAAATCCTCACATCACAACACATCCTCCTGACCTCACTCTCTTCACTTAACTTCACTAACCTCACCTCACCTTTCCTCACATCACCTACTCACCTCCTCACCTCATCTCATCTCCTCAACTCACCATGTCTCACTAAACTCACCTCACCTCCTCTTCTCACCTCACAGACATACTCACCTCAACTCACCTCCTCACATGATCTCCTCATCTCACCTCACTTCTTCACCTCACCTCACCTCACTCAATTCACATGTCTTCACCTCACCCCTATTTCTCAGATCACCTCACCTCCACAACTCCTCCTCACCTCACTGACATCAGTCCACTTCTCTCACCTCACCTCACCACAAACCTCACCTCAACTCACCTCCTTTTCCAACCACAAATCACCTAACCTCACTCATTTCACCTTACCTACAATAACCTCAATACTTCACATCTCCTCCTCTGCTCCTCCTGTCACTTCACCTAACTCACCTCACCTCACCTCGCATACTCAACTCCTCACCTCATCTCATCTCCTCACCTCACCTCACATCCGCACCTCAACTCAGTGCACACACTTCACCTCACCCCAATTCCTCAGCTCACCTCACCTCCACAGCTCCTCGTCATCTCACTTCACTTCTCTCACCTCAACTCAAACCTCTCTTCACCTCACCTACGCCCCTTCTCATCTCAACTCCGCACACGTCACTCATTTCACCTTACCTCCACTCACTTCAAAAACTCACCTCACCTCACCTCATCCCCTCCTATGTCACTTCACCTCATTCACCTCACCTAACCTCATTTGCTCACCCCCTCACACCCGGTCACAAACTCAACTCACCTCACCTCTCTCACCTCAACTCACCTCCTTAACTCACATCACCTCACGGCTTATCAGCTCAATCACTTCAGTTCTACTCACCTCATCTAACCTCAATCGTTACCTCACCTCACCTCATCACCACTCCACTCCTCACCTGATCTCACCTCCTCATATCATCTCCAAACCTCAACGCACATCCTCACCCCATGTCACCCCAGTTCCTCAGCTCACCACCCTTCCACACCTCCTCATCACGTCTCTTTTCACTTCACTTCTCTCACCTCACCTCACCTCATCACACCTCAACTCACCACTCATCACTCATTCCACCTTAACTCCACTCACCTAAATTTCTCACCTCACCGCACTTCCTCCATTCCTCATGTCATTACACCTCACTCACCTCATCTCAGCTCACCTGCTCAACACCTGGCATCTCGTAAACTACTCCTCACCTCACTAAACTCACCTCACCACAATACTCAACCGACCTCACCTCCTCACATCAAATCACACACCACACCTCATCTAACCTCCATAGCTCACCTCCACATATTCTCATATAACCTCACTTCCTCCTGACCTCACTTAATTCACTTAAATTCACTCACTTCACCTCACCTTTCCTCACGTCAACTACTCCACTCCACACCACATTTCATAACAACTCACCTCACCTCACTAATCTCACCTCACCTCCACTTCTCCTCACCTCATAGACATACTCACCTCACCACACCTCCTCACATCATCTCCTCACGTCAACTCACTTCCTCACCTCACCTCACCTCACTCAATTCACTTCTATTCACCTAACCCCAATTTCTCAGATCACTTCACATGAACAACTCCTCACCATATTTCACTTCCCTTCTCTCACCTCACCTCACCACAAACATCACCCCAACTCACTTCCTCTACTCACCACAAATCACCACACTTCACTCATTTCACATTACCTCCACTCACCTCAATTTCCTCATCTCACCTCACCTCCTCATGTCACTTCAGCTCACCCACATCACCTCATCAAGTCACCTCATTTCCTCACCTCCCCTCACCTAACCTCAACTCTTCACCACACCTCACCCTATCATCTCACTAGAGCTCACCTCACCTAACCTCACTCACTTCACCTCACCTCAATTCCTCCTCTCTGCACCTCCACACATCACATGCACTCCTCAACTCCCCTTAAATCACTCACTTCACCTCACCTAAATTCCTCTCCTCAACTCACTTCCTCACCTCCTCCCGTCAACACCCCTCACCACACTCACCTTACCTCACCTCCTCAGCTCACCTCGCCTGAATTCACCTCACCTCAACTCACATAACCATCTCACTTCTTCAAATCACCTCACCCACACTCATTTCACTACCCTCACCACACCTCACGTTCTCTCCTCTCACGTCAAATCCCTTCCTCTTCAGCTCACTCACTTCACTTCAACTCACTCAATTCTTCGAACCTCAATCCTTACCACACTTTACCTCCCCTCATCTCCTCAACCATCCTCACCTCACCTCACCTCACTTCACTCACCTAACCACTTCTCACTTCAAATCAATCCCTGCTCAACTCACATCCAAAACTCCTCACATAACCTTACCTTCTCCTCACGTCATTCACTTCACTTCACAACACTCACCACACTGTATCACCTCACGACACCTTACCAACCTAACCTCACCTCCTCACTGCACCTCAACTTATTATCTCACCACACTCACCTCACTTCACCTCACTCACCTCACATCACCTCACATCACAACACTCACCTCACAACACCTCAAATAAATTCCTCAAGCCACCTCACTTCCTCCCCTGCTCACTTCACTTTCCCTCAATTCACCACCCCTTTCCTCCTCTCCTCCTCACGTCACCTCAATTCCTCGTTAATTCTCACTTCAGTCTCTTCACCCAATCTCACCACAATAATCACCACACTTCACCTCCTCACCTCACATCACCTCACTCACTTCATTTCATTTCTCTCACCTTCCTCAAACCACACCCTAACTCACATCATCTTCTCACCACAAATCACCTCACCTCACTCATTTCAACATACCTCCACTCACCCCAATACTTCACCTCCCCTCCTCTGCTCCTCCTGTCACTTCACCTCACTCACCTCACCTCACCTCACATGCTCACCACCTAACATCATTTAATCTCCTCCTCACCTCACTTACCCCACCACACTTCAAACCTCAACTCACCTCACCTCCTCAAGTCATCCACTCACCTCACCTCCGCTCCTCAACTCCCCTCACTTCCCTCACTTAACACCTCTTCACCTCACACCAATTCCTCCACTCACTTCACTTCCACACATCACCATTCCCTCGCACACTTCACTTCTCTAATTTCACCTCACCAAAAACATCACCTCAATTCACCTCCTAACCTCAAATCACCTTATCATAATCTCACCACAACTCACCTTACCTCACCTCACCTTAGCTTACCACAATTCCTCACCTCCTCACGTCAATGCCCCTCCTCACCTCAACTCACCTCATTCACCTCACGTAACCTCACCTCCATTCCTCACCCCAACTCACTTCCTCAACTCTTCTAGTCACATAACCTCACCTCCCCTCACCTCACACATCTCATCTAACCTCCTCAAATCCTCACCTCACCTCACTCCATCCTCACTTTAGTCACTTCACTTTATCCCACTCACCTCACCTCACCACAATCCTCACGTCACACCACCACCTCACATCAACTCCTCACCTCACCTCCACACTTCAACTAAACTCACTCACTTCACCTCACCCCAATTCCTCAACTCAACTCATCTCCACACTTCCTCATCTCACTCACTTCACTTCTCTCACCACACCTCAAATCTCACCTCACCTCACCTCCTCACCTTCTCACATCAACTCCCCTCACCTCACTCATTTTACCTTACCTCCACACACCTCAAATACTCACCTCACATAACATCATCTGCTCACGTCCTCACTACCCCTAACCTCCTCAACTCACCTGACCTCTCTCATCTCAGCTCACCTCCTAATCTCACATCACATCACGGCTTTTCAGCTCACTCGCTTCACTTCAAATCACCTCATATAACCTCAATTGTTGCCTCATATCACCTCATCCCCACTCCACCCCTCACCTCAACTCACCTCCTCACATCATCTCCTCACCTCACCACACATCATCACCTCAACTCTCCTCACCCCTCATCACCCCAGTTCCTCAGCTCACCTCACTTCCACAACTCCTCGTCACGTCACTCATTTCACTTTATTTCTCTCAACTCACCTCATCACACCTCAACTCACCTCACCTCGCTCACC
The DNA here is from genome assembly GCA_032199065.1 of Smutsia gigantea. Lineage (NCBI taxonomy): Eukaryota > Metazoa > Chordata > Mammalia > Pholidota > Manidae > Smutsia > Smutsia gigantea. Next base: position 203,754 of record JAVSCE010006059.1, on the reverse strand, counting down.
TCAACTCATCTCAACTCACATCACTGCACAGATTTTCACCTCAATCACTTCACTTCAATTCACCTCATCTAACCTCAATTGTTACCTCACCTCACCTCACATCCTTCCTTCCTCATGTCACTTCACCTCAATCAATGCATCACAACTCAACGGCTCACCTCCTCGCATCTCGTAAACAACTCCTTCCCTCACTAAACTCATCTCACCGCAATCCTCACCCCACCACAATTCCTCACATCACCTCACACACCACACCTCATCTCACCTCAATAACACACGTCCACAAATCCTCACATCACCTTAACTATTCCTGACCTCACTCCCTTCACTTAACTTCACTCACCTCACCTCCGCTTCCTGACATCACCTACTCACATGCTCACTTCATCTCATCGCCTCAACTCACCTCACCTCACTAATCTCACCTCACGTCCTGTTCTCCTCACCTCACATACATACTCACCTCACCTCACTTCCTCACATCATCTCCTAATGTCACCTCATTTCCTCACCTCACCTCACCTCACTCAATTCACGTCTCTTCAGCTCACCCCAATTTATAAGATCACCTCACCTAGACAATTCATCCTCACCTCACTCACTTCACTTCACTTCTCTCACCTCACCTAACCAGAAACATCACCTGAACTCACCACCTCTACTCACCACAAATCACCTCACCTCACTGATTTCAACTTACCTCCACTCACGTCAATACTTCACATCCCCTCAACCGCTCCCCCTGTCACTTCACCTCACTTATGTCAACTTACCTCACATGCTCAACTCCTAACAATATTTAATCTCCTCCTCACCTCTCTCACCCCACCTCACCTCAATTCTCACTTCACCTCACCTCCACAAGTCATCTGCAAACCCCACCTCCGCTCCTCACCTCCCCTCACCTCAAACACTAAAACCCTCTTCACCTAAAACCAATTACTCAACTCACCTCACTTCCACACCTCCCCTCCCCTCGGACACTTAACTTCTTAAATTCACATCAAAACAAACATCACCTCAATTGACCTCCTCACCTCACCTCACCTTGTAATCTACTTACCACAACTCACTTTACCTCACCTCACCTCAACTTACCACAATTCCTCACCTTCTCACATCAATGCCCCTACCCACCTCAACTCACCTCATACACGTCACATCACCTCACCTCGATTCCTCACCCCATCTCACTTCCTCAACTCTTCAAGTCACATGCCCTCAACTCCCCTCAACTCACACAACTCACCTAACTTCCTCAACTCCTCAACTCACCTCACACCATCTTAACTTTACTCACTTCACTTCATGCCACTCACATCACCTCACCACAATCCTCACCTCACCTCACCTCAACTCCACACCTCTTCATCTCACTTCACTTCTCTCACCTCACCTCAAAACTCACTGACCTCACCTCTTCACTCTCTCACCTCAACTCCACTCACCTCACTCATTTCACCTTACCTATACTCACCTCAAATACTCACCTCACCTGAAATCATTCCCTGCTCATGTCACTTCACCTCATTCACCTCACCTCACCTCATCTGCTCACCCCCTCACTTCCGCTCACCACCTCAACTCACCTCACCTCTCTAACCTCAACTCACCTACTTAACTCACATCACCTCACAGCTTATCAGCTCACTCACTTCATGTCTACTCACCTCATCTAACCTCAATCGTTACCTCACTTCACCTCATCCCCTCTCAACTCCTCACTTCAACTCACCTCCTCAAATCATCTCCCCACTACACCGCACATCCTCACCTCACCTCTCCTCACCTCACATCACCCCAGTTCCTCAGCACACCTCACTTCCACACCTCCTGCTCACGTCACTCATTTCACTTCACTTTAACTCACCTCACCTCATCTCACTTCAACTCACCCCACCTCATTCATTTCACCATAACTCCACTCACCTAAATTTCTCAACTCACCTCACCTCATCCCCTCCTCATGTCACTTCACCTCACTCAACTCTTCTCACCTCACCTGCTCAGCTCCTCACATCTCGTAAATTCCTCCTCACTTCACTAAACTCACCTCACCACAATCTTCACCCCACCGCACCTCCTTACATCACCTCACACACACGACACCTCATCTCACCTCAATACCTCAAATCCATAAATTCTCATATCACCTCACCTTCTCTTGAACTCACTCCCTTCACTTAACTTCACTCACCTCACCTCAACTTTAATCACCTACTCAACTCCTCACCTCATCTCATCTCCCCAACTCACCTCAACTCTTCTCCTCACATCACAGATATACTCACCTCACCTCTCCTCCTCACATCATCTCAAGTCAACTCACTTCCTCACCTAACCTCAACACAATGAATTCACGCCTCTTCACCTCACACCAATTTCTCAAATCACCTCACCTCCACAACTCCTCACCTAACTCACTTCACTTCACTTCTCTCACCTCACCTCACCACAAACATCACCACAAATCACGTACTCTACTCACCACAAATCACCTCACCTCACTCATTTCAACTTACCTCACTCACCTCAATTACCTCACCTCACCTCCTACTCTCCTCATGTCAGTTCAGCTCACCCACCTCACCTCACGTCAATTCTAACCTACCCTCATCTCCTCAAACCGCCTCAGCTCTCCTCACCTCACCTCACTCTACCTCCCTTCACCTCACCTCCATCACATCACCTCTCCTCATCTCACCTCAATTCCTCACCTCCCCTCACCTAAACTCAACTCCTCACCACACCTCAGCTTATCATCTCACAAGAGCTCACCTCACCTCACCTCACTCACTTCACCTCACCTCAATTCCTCCCCTCCACACCTCACGTCACATGCACTCCTCACCTCACCTCAAATCACTCACTTCACCTCACCTAAATTCCTAACCTCAACTCACTTCCTCAACTCTTATGTCACCAGCCCTCACCACACTCACCTTTCCTCACCTCCTCAGCACACCTCTCCTGAATTCACCTCACCTCAACTCCCTTCACCATCTCACTTCACATCACATCAACCCAACCCATTTCACTTCAGTCACCACATCTCACCTTCTCTCCTCTCATGCCACATCCCTTTATTTTCACCTCAGTCAATTCACTTCAACTCACACACCTCATCGAACCTCAATCCTTATCTCGCCTCATATCAACTCATCTCCTCAGACCTCCTCACCTCACCTCACCTCATCTCCTCACCCCTCCACAACTCACCTCACCTCATTTCACTCACCTAACCTCTTCTCACTTCACCTCAATTCCTGCTCACCTCACATCCACAACTCCTCACATCACCCCACCTCCTCCTCAGCTCATTCATTCACTTCAAATCTTTCACCACACCGTCTCACCTCATGTCACCTTACCCACCTAAACTCACATCCTCACCTCACCTCAACTTATCATCTCACCACACTCACCTCACTTCACCTCACTCACCTCACATCACCTCACATCACCACACTCACCTCATGTCACCTCACCTCAATTCTCAAGTCACCTCACTTCCTCCCATCCTCAATTCACCAACCGTCATTTCACCACACTTACCTCCTCCACTCCTCACGTCACCTCAATTTCTCAGCTCACTCTTCAATTCACTTCACCAAATCTCACCACAGTAATCACCACACCTCACCTCCTCACTTCACCTCACCTCACTCAACTTGTCTTCACCTCATACAAGTTCCTCAGCTCATATAAATTCCACATTCCCCCTCACCTCCCTCAATTCATTTCACAACTCTCACCTCCATCCAACATCCCCTCAACTCACCTCCTCTCCTCACCAGAAATCACCTCACCTCACTCATTTCACCTTAACTCCTATCATCTCAATAATTCACCTCCCTTCCCCTGCTCCTCCTGTCACTTCACCTCACTCACCTCACCACACCGCACATGCTCACATCCTAATATCATTTAAAATCCTCCTCACATCACTCACATCACCTCAACTCAATCCTCACCTCACCTCCCCACTCATCTCCGCACATCATCTCCGCTCCTCACCTCACCTCACCTCACTCACTATATCCCTCATCACCTCACACCAATTCCTCAACTCACCTCAATTCCACACATCCCCTCCCCTCGCACACTTCACTTCTCTAAATTCACCTCACCACAAACCTCACCTCAATTCACCTCCTTACTTCATATTCCCACACTTTCTCACCTCCTCACGTCAATGCCCCTCACCTCAACTTACCTCATTCACCTCACGTCACCTCACCTCCATTACTCACCCCAACTAACTATCTCAACTCGTCAAGTCACATCCCCTCACCTCTTTTCACCTCACACAACTCACCTATCCTCCTCAACACATCTCACCTCACTCCGTCCTAACTTAACTCACTTCACTACACCCCACTCACCTCACCTCACCAAAATCCTCACTTCACCTTACTTCCTCATATCATCTCCTCACCTCAACTCCCCTCCGCACTCAACTCAACTCAACTCACTTCACCTCACCCCAAATTTTCAGCTCACCTCACCTTTACACCTCATCCCACTCACTTTACTTCTCTCACCTCACCTCAAACTTCACCTCGCCTCACCTACTCATCTTCTCAACTCAACTCCCCTCACCTCACTCATTTCGAGTTACCTTCACTCACCCCAAATACTCACCTCACCTCACCTCTTCTTCTCCCCATGTCACTTCACTTAACACACCTCACCTCACCTCATCTGCTCACCTCCTCACTTCTCCTCACCTCCTCACTTCTCCTCACCTCCCCAACTCACCTCACCTCGCTCACTTCAACTCATCTCAACTCACAACACCTCACGGCTTTTCAGCTCACTCACTTCACTGCAATTCACCTCATCTAACCTCTATCGTTACCTCACCTCACCTCACCTCTTCCCCTCCCCATGTCACTTCACCTCACTCACCTCATCTCACCTCACCAGCTCACCACCTTCCATCTCGTAAAACCCTCCTCACCTCACTAAACTCACCTCACTGCAATCCTCAAACCACCTCTATTCCTCACATCACCTCACACACCACACCTCATCGCACCTCAATAGCTCACGTCCACAAATCCTCACATCACCTCAGCTCTTCATGACTTCACTCCCTTCACTTAAATTCACTCACCTCCCCTCACCTTTGCTCACCTCACCTACTCACATCCTCACTTCATATCATCTCCTCAACACACCTCACCTCACTAATCTCACCTCAACTCCTCTTCTCACCTCACAGACATGCTCACCTCACCTCACCTCCTCACATCATCTCTACACCTCACCTCACTTGCTCACCTCACCTCACCTCACTAAATTCACGTCTCTTCACCTCACACCAATTTCTCAGAAAACCTCTCCTGCAAAATTCCTCCGCACCTCAATCACTTCACTTCAATTGTCCAACCTCACTACACCACATACATCACATCAACTCACCTCTTCTCACCACAAATCACCTCATGTCACTCATTTCACCTTACCTCCACTCACCTCAATTACCTCACCTCACCTCCTCCCTTCCTCATGTCACTTCAGCTCATCCACCTCACCTCACCTCAATTCGAACCTCCGCTCATCTCCCCAAACAGCCTCAACTCTCTTCACCTCACCTCATTCCACCTCTCCTCACCTCACCTCACGTACACACCGCTCCTCAACTCACTTCAATTCCTCTCTTCCCCTCACCTAACATCAACTCCTCACCACACCTCATCTTATCATCTCACCAGAGCTCACCTCATCTCACCTCACTCTCTTCACCTCACCTAAATTCCTCACCTCAACTCACTTCCTCACCTCCTCATGAACCCACGCCTCACCACATTCCACTAACTCACCTCAGCTCTCCTCGCCTGAATTCACCTCACCTCAACTCTCTTCTCCATCTCTTCTTCACATCACCTCACCCCAACTCATTTCACTTCACTCCCTTCATTTAAATTCTCTCACCCCCCTCAAACCTCACCTCAACTCAACTCCTCTTACCCCAAATCACTTCACCTCACTCATTTCACCTTACCTCCACTCACCTCAATATTTCACATCCCCTCCTACACTCCTCCTGTCACTTCACCTCACTCACCACACCTCACATCACATGCTCACCTCCTAACATCCTTTACTCTCCTCCTCACCTCACTCACCCAACCTCAACTCAATCCTCACCTCAACTCACTGCATGTCATCTCACCTCACCTCCACTCCTCACCTCACCTCACCTCATTCACTAAAACCCTCTTCACCTCACAAATATTCCTCAACTCACCTCACTTCCACACCTCACCCCAGCACACTTCACTTCTCTAACTTCACCTCACCACAAACCTCACCTCAATACGCCTCCTCACCTCACCTCACCCTATAATCTTCTCACCACCTTACATTACCTCACATCACGTTACCACAATTCCTCAACTAATCATGTCAATGCCCCACCTCACCTCAACTCACCTCATTCACCTCACATCAACTCACCTACTTTCCTCACCCCAACGCTTTTCCTCAACTCTTCAAGTCACATGCCCTCACCTCCCCTCAACTCACACAACTCACCTAACCTCCTCAACTCCTCATCTCAGCTCACTCCGTCATAACTTTTCTCACTTCACTACACCCCACTCACCTCACTTCATCACAATCCTCACCTCACCTCACCTCCTCACTGCATCTCCTCACCTCACCTCACCTCCGCACCTCAGCTCAACTCACACACTTCACCTCACCCCAATTCCTCAGCTAAACACACCTCCACACATCCTCCTCATATCACTCACTTCTCTCTCCTCACCTCAAAGCTCACCTCACCTCACCTCCTCACATTTCTCACCTCAACTCCCCCAATTCACTCATTTCACCTTACCTCCGCTCACCTCAAATATTCCCCTGAGCTCACCCCATCCCCTCCTAAAGTCACTTCACCTCACTCAACTCACCTCAACACATTGGCTCACCTCCTCACTTCCCCTCACCTTATCAAATCACCTCACCTCTCTCACCTCAAGGCAACTCCTCAACTCACATCACCTCATGGCTATTGATCTCACTCACTTCACTTCAACTCACCTCATCTAACCTCAATCGTTACCTCAACTCCACTCAACACTTCACCTCACCTCACCTATTCACATCATCTCCTCACCTCACTGCACACCCTCCCCTCAACTCTCCTCAACAACATCACCCTAGTTCCTCAGCTCACCTCACATCCACACCTCCTCTTCACGTCACTCATTTCACTTCACTTCTCTCACCTCACCTCTTCACAACTCAAGTCACCCCACCTCTCTCATTTCACCTTAACACAACTCAACTAAATTTCTCACCTGACCTCACCTCCACCCCTAATCATGTCACTTCACCTCACTCACCTCATCTCACCACAACGGGTCACCTCGCATCTCGTAAACTCCTATTCAACTCTCTAAAATCACCTCAACACAATCCTCACCCCACCTCACCTCCTCACATCACCTCACACACCACACCTCATCTCACCTCAATACCTCACCTCCACAAATCCTGACATCACCTAACCTCTTCTTGACTTCACTCACTTCATTTAACTTCACTCACCTCACCTCACCTTTCCTCACCTCACCTACTCACCTCCTCACCACATCTCATCTCCTCAACTCACCTCACCTCCTCTTCTCCTCACCTCACAGACATAATCACCCCACCTCACCTCCTCACTTCATCTCCTGACGTCACCTCAGTTCCTCACCTCCCCTCACCTCTCTCAATTCACGTGCCTTCACCTCACCAGTTTCTTACATCTCCTCACCTCCACAACTCCTCCTAACTTTACTCACTTCACTTCACTTCCTCACCTCACCTCACCACACACATCACCTCAACCCACCTCCTTACTCACCACAAATTACCTCAACTCACTCATTTCATCTTTCCTCCACTCACCTCAATTACCTCACCTCACCTCCTCCCCTGGTCATGTCACGTCAGCTCACCTCTCCTCAACTCACCTCAATTCCTCACCTCCCCTCACCTAACCTCACATTCTCACCCCTCATCTTATTCAGCAGAGTTCACCTCACCTCTCCTCAGTCACTGCACCTCACCTAAATTGCTCCTCTCCTCACCTCCTCATGTCACATGCACTACTCAGCTCACCTCAAATCACTCACTACACCTCACCTAAATTACTCTCCTCAACTCAATTCTTCACCTCCTCACGTCACCACCCCTCACCACACTCACCTTACATCACCTCCTCAGCTCACCTTGCTTTATTTCACCTAACATCAACTCAGTTCCCCATCTCACTTCTTCACGTCACCTCACCCCAACTCTTTTCACTTCACTCACCACACTGCACCTTCTCTCCACTCATGACACATCCCTTCCTTTTCAGCTCCAGAATTTCACTTCAACTCACTCACCTCATTGAACCTCAATACTTACCTCACCTCACCTCATCTCCTCACACCTCCTCACCTCACCTCACTTCACTCACCTAAACTCATACTTCACATCAATCCCTGCTCTCCACACATCCACAACTCCTCACATCACCTCACCTCCTCCTTACCTCATACACTTCACTTCACAACACTCACCTCACCATCACACCTCATGTCACCTTACCCACCTAACCTCACCTCCTCACCTCACCTAAACTTATCATCTCACCACACTCACGTCACTTCAACTCACTCACTGCACATCAACTCACATCACCACACTCACCTCAGGTCACCTCAACTGAATTCTTCAACTCACCTAAATTCCCTCCTGACTTCACCCCCCTTTTTCACCACAACTTGCCTCCTCCCCTCCTCACGTCACCACACCTCACCACACTCACCTTACCACACCTCCTCAGCTCACCTCTCCTGAATTCACCTCCCCAGAACTCACTTCACCATCTCATTACTTCACATAACCTCACCCCAACTCATTTCACTACACTCACCACACCTCACCTTCTCTCCTCTCATGTCACATCCCTTCATTTCCAGCTCACTCACTTCAACTCAATCATCTCATCGAACCTCAATCCTTACCTCACCTCACCTCACCTCATCTCCTCTCCCCTCCTAACCTCACCTCACTTCATTTCACTCAACTAAACTCTTCTCACTTCACCTCAATCCCTGCTCACCTCACATCGACAACTCCTAACATCACCTCACCTCCTCCTCACCTCATTCACTTCACTTCAAATCACTCACCTCACCGTCTCACCTCATGTAACCTTACCCACCTAAACTCACCTAGTCACCTCACCTCATCTTATCATCTCACCACCCTCACCTCACTTCACCTCACTCAATTCATATAACCTCCCATCACCACCACACTAACCTCAAGTCACCTCACCTCAATTCTCATGTCACTTCACTTCCTCCCCTCCTCACTTCACCTACCCTCATTTCACGACACTTACCTCCTCCACTCCTCACGTCACCTCATTTCCTCAGCTCACACTTAAATTCTCTTCACCAAATCTCACCACAATAATCGCCACACCACACCTCCTCACCTCACCTCACCTCAGTCAATTCACGTGTCTTCACCTCACACAAATTCCCCAGCACACCTAAACTCCACACTCTTCCTCACCTCACCCACTTCATTTCACTTCTCTCACCTCCCTCAAACCTCACCCCAACTCACATCCTCTTCTCACCACAAATCACCTCATCTCACTCATTTCACCTTAACTCCACTCAACTCAATACACCTCCTCCCCTCCTCCGCTCCTCCTTTCACTTCAATTCACTCACCTCAAATCATATCACATGCTCACCTCCTAAAATCATTTAATCTCACCTCACTCACCCCACCTTACCTCAATCCTCACCTCACCTCACCTCCTCAAGTCATCTCCTCACCGCTCCTCCCCTCCTCACCTCACCTAACCTCACTCACTAAACCCCTCTTCACCTCACACCAATTCCTCAACTCACCTCACTTCCACTCCTCCCCTCCCCTCGCAAAATTCACTTCTCTAAATTCACCTCACCACAAACCCAACCTCTATTCACCTACTCTCCTCACCTCAACTTATCATCTTCTCACCACAACTCACCTTAGGTCAACTCACCTCACCTTACCGCAATTCCTCACCTCCTCACGTCAATGCCCCTCCACACCTCAACTCACCTCATTCACCTCATGTCACCTCACCTGCACTCCTCACCCGAACTTACATCCTCAACTCTTCAAATCACATCCCCTCTCCTCCCTCAACATGACAACTCACCAAAACTTCTCAACTCCTCATCTCACCTCACTCCTTCCTAACCTTACTCACTTCACTTCACCCCAGTCACCTCACCTCACAACAATCCTCACCTCACATCTACTGCTCATATCATCTACTCACCACAACTCAACTACGCACCTCAACTTAACTCACTCACTTCACATCACCCCAATTCCTCAACTCACCTCAGCTCCACACCTCCTCCTCTTCTCACTCACTTCACTTCTCTCACCTCACCTCAAACCTCACTTCACATCACCTCCTCACTTTATCACCTCAACTAGCATCACCTGACTCATTTCACCTTACCTCAACTCACCTCAAATACTCAAATCACCTCACCTCATCCCCTCCTCATGTCACTTCACCACACTCACCTCACCTCACCTCATCTGCTCATCTCCTCACTTCCCCTCACTTCCTCAACTCACCTCACTTCTCTCACCACACCTCATCTCCTCAACTCATCACCTCACAGCTTTTCAGCTCACTCACTTGACTTCAATTCACCTCACCTAACCTCAATCGTTACCTCACCTCATCCCAAATCCACATCTCACCTCACCTCACCTCCTCACATCATCTCACCTCACAGCACAACCTCACCTCACCTCTCCTCAACACACATTACCCCACTTCATCAGCTCACTCCACTTCCACACCTCCTCCTCACGTCACACATTTCACTTCACTTCTCTCACCTAACCTCACCTCATCACACCTCAACTCACCCCACCTCACTCATTTCACCTTAACTCCACTCACCTAATTTTCTCACCTCATCTCCCTCCTCCTCATGTCACATCACCTCACTCCTCATTTCACCTCACCTGCTCACCTCCTCGCATCTCGTAAACTCCTCCTCACCTCACTAAACTCACCTCACTGCAATCCTCACCTAAACTCACCTCCTCACAACACCTCACACACCAGACTTCATCTTAGCTCAATACCTCACCTCCACAAATCCTCACATCACCTCACCTCCTGGTCACCTCACTCCCTTCACTTAACTTCACTCACTTCACCTCACCTTTCCTCACGACACCTACTCACCTCCTCACCTCATCTCATGTCCTCAGCTCACCTCACATAACTAATCTCACCTCACATCCTCTTCTCCTCACCTCACAAACATACGTCACCTCACCTCATCACATCATCTGACGTCACCTCACTTCCTCACCTCACCTCACCTCAGTCAATTCACGTCTCTTACCCTCACCCGAATTACTCAGATGACCTCACCTACACAACTCTGCCTCACTTCACTCACTTCACTTCACTTCTCTCACCTCACCTCACCACAAACTTCACCTCAACTCACTTGCTCTACTCACCACAAATCACCTCACATCACTCATTTCACCTTAACTCCACTTACCTCAAATACCTCACCACACCTCCTCCCCTCCTCAGTTCACTTCAGCTCACTGACCTCAACTCACCTCAATTTTAACCTCCCCTCATCTCCTCAACCCGCCTCAAATATTCTCACTTCACCTCACTCCACCTTTCCTCACCTCACCTCAATCACGTCACCTCTTCTCAACTCACCTAAATTCCTCTCTTACCCTCACCTAACCTCACCTCCTCACCACACCTCACCTTATCATCTCACCAAAGCTCACCTCAACTCACCTCACTCAGTTCACCTCACCTCAATTCCTCCTCTCCTCACCTCCTCAAGTCACATGCACTCCTCAACTCACCACAAATCCCTCACTTCACCTCACCTAAATTCCTCACCTCAACTCACTTCCTCACCTCCTCACGTCAACACCCCTCACCACACTCACCTTAACTCCTCAGCTCACCTCGCCTGAATTCACCTCACCTCAACTCACTTCACCATCTCACTTCTTCACATCACCTCACCCCAGCTCATTTCACTTCACTCACCACACCTCACCTTCTCTCCTCTCTCGTCACATCCCTTCCTTTTCAGCTCACTCACCTCATCAAACCTCAATCCTTACCTCACCTCACCTCACCTCATCTCCTCACCCATCCTCACCTAAGCTCACCTCACTTCACTCACCTAACCTCTTATTTTACCTCAATTCCTGCTCACATCACATCCACAATCCCTAACATCACCTCACCTCCTCCTCACCTTATTCACTTCACTTCACAACACTCACCTCACCGTCTAACCTCACATCACCTTACCCACCTAACCTCACCTCCTCACCTCACCTCAAATTATCATCTCACCACACTGACCTCACTTCCCCTCACTCACCTCACCTCACCATATCTGATCACCTCCTCACTTCCCCTCAAATTCTTAACTCACCTCACCTCTCTCACGTCACCTCACCTCCTCTACTTACATCAAATCATTGCTTTTCAGCCCACTCCACTTCAACTCACTCACCTCATCTACCCTCATACGTTACCTCAACTCACCTCAACTCCACATCACTCCTCACCTCACCTCATCTCCTCACATCATATCCTCACCTCACCGCACAACCTCACCTCACCTCTCCTCACCCCAGAACCCCCAGTTCCTCAGCTCACCTCACATCCACACCTCCTCCTCAGGTCACTCATTTCCCTTCACTACTTTCACTTCGCCTCACCTCACCTCACCACACCTCAACTCAGCTCCCCTCACTCCTTTCACCTAAACTTAACTCACCTCAATACCTCACCCCGTCATGTGACTTCACCTCACTCACCTAAACTCACCTCACCTCTCACCTCTTCACGTCACTTCAACCATATCTCAGTCACTTCACTTCACCTCACTCACCTCACCTCACCACAATCCTCACCTCACCTCACCTCACTTCACCTCACCTCACCTCATCACACCTGAACCCAACTATCATCACTCATTTTACCTTAAATCCACTCACTTAAATTTCTCACCTCACCTCACCTCCCCTCCTCTTGTCACTTCACCTCCCTCACTTCATCTCACCTCACCTGCTCACTTCCTCGCATCTCATAAACTCTTCTTCACCTCACTAAACTCACCTCACTGCAATCCTCACCTCACCTCACCTCACACCTCACACACCACACCTCATCTCACCTCAATACCTCACCTCCACAAATTCTCACATCATGTCACCTTCTGACCTCACTCCCCTCCCTTAACTTCATGAACCTCACCTCACCTTTCCTCACCTCATCTCACCTCCTCAACTCACCTCTCCTCACTCGTCTCACCTCACCTCCTGTCCTCCTCACATCACCTCAACTCCTTTCCAGCTCACTGAATTCTCACCTCACTTCACCTGACCTCACTCATTTCACTTAACCTTAATTCACCGCAATTCCTCACCTCACCCAATCTTCTCACTTCCTCATGTCACTTCAATTCACTCACATAAACTCACCTCACCTCCTCACCTGCTAAAGTCACCTCCTCAGCACACCATATCTCCTCACCTTCTCAAGTCACTTCGCTTCGTCCTTATCTAACTCACTTCACTTCAGCTCACACACCTCACCTCACCACAATCTTCACTTCACCTCACCTACGCACATCGTCTCCTCACAGCACCTCTCTTCAATCCCCTCATGTCACATCACGTCATCTCAGTTCGTCACCTCACCTCACCTGCATACCTCCTCATATCACTTCCCCTCACTTCACCTCACCTTACCTCCTCACCTCCCCAAGTCACCTCACTACCTCCTTCCGCAGTACACTTCACCTCACACATCTCACCACAAACATCACATCACCAAACCTCCTCACATCCTCTCACCACACCTCAACTCCTCACCTCTTGTCACCTCACTCACCTCACCTCTTCAAATCACCCCAATTCTTCATCTCACCTCCTCACCTCACCTCACTTCATTTGAACTCAGTTCACCTTACCTCCTCAAAGCCTGACGTCACATCTATTCATTCTTCTCTCACTCAAATCACTTAACCTCACTTACTTCACCTCACAGACATACTCACCTCACTTCATCTCCTCACATCATCTCTTCACGTCACCTCACTTCCTCCCCTCAACCACCTCACTCAATTCACGTCTCTGTCCCTCATCACAATTTCTCAGATCACCTCACACCCACAACTTCTCTTCAGCTCACTCACTTCACTTCATTTCTCTCACCACACCTCAGCACAAACATCACCTCAGCTCACCTCCTTTACTCACCACAAATCACCACACATCACTCATTTCACCTTACCTCCACTCACCTCAATTACGTAACCTCACCTCCTCCCCTCATGTCACTTCAGCTCACCCACCTCACTTCTCCTCAATTCTAACCTCCCCTCATCACCTCAACCCGCCTCAAATCTCCTCACCTCACATCAATCCATCTCTCCTAACCGCACCTCACTCACATCACCTCTCCTCAACTCACCTCAATTCCTCACTTACCATCACCTAACGTCAACTCCTCACCTCACCTCACCTTATCATCTCACCAGAGCTCACCTCACCTCACCTCACTCACTTCAGCTCACCTCAACTCCTCCTCTCCTCGCATCCTCACGTCACATAGACTCCTAAACTCACCTCAAATCACTCACTTCACCTCACCTAAATTCCTCACCTCAACTCAATTCCTCACCTCCGCACATCAACACCCTTCAGCACACTCTCCTAACCTCACATCCTCAGCTCACCTCCCCTGAATTCAACTCACCTCAACTCACTTCATGATCTCTCTAGTTCACATACACTCACCCCAACACATTTCACTTCACTCACCACACCTCACTTTCTCCCTTCTCACATCACATCCCTTCCTTTTCAGCTCACTCACTTCACTTCAACTCACACACCTCATTGAACCTCAATCCTTACCAGACCACACCTCACTCATCTCAAAACTACTCACCTCCTCTCACCTCACTTCACTCACCTAACCTCTTCTCACATCACCTCAATTCCTCCTCAACTCACAACCACAACTCCTCACATCACCTCACTTCCTCACCTAATTCACTTCACTTCACAACAATCACCATCTCACCTCATGTCACCTTACCCACCTAAACTCACCTCCTCACCTCACCTCCTACTCACCTCAATTCACCTCACTCACATCACATCACACCACATCACCACACTCAACTCAAGTCACCTCACCTCAATTCCTGAATTCAACTCATTTCCTCCCCTCCTCACTTCACCTCCCCTCATTTCACCGCACCTTACCTCCTCCCCTCCTCACGTCACCTAAATTCCTCTTTAGCTCACACTTCAATTCTCTTCACCAAATCTCACCACAATAATCACGACACCTCACCTCCTCACCTCACCTCACTCGTTTACATGTCTTCACCTTACACAAATTCCTCAGCTCACCTAACCTCCACACTCTTATTCAACTCACTCAAATTCACTTCTCTCACCTCCTTCAATCCTCACCTCCACTCACCTCCTCTTCTCACTACAAATCACCACACCTCACATGCTCACCTAATATCATCATTTAATCTCCTCACGTCACTCACCCCACCTCACCTCAAACCTCACCACATCTCACCTCCTCAATTATTCTCCTCCCCTCTTCTCCCCTCCTCACCTCACTCACAAAACCCTCTTCACATCACACCAATTCCTCAACTCACTTCACTTTCACACCTACCGCTCCCCTCGCACACTTCACATCTCTAAATTCATCTCACCAAAAACCTCACTTCAAATCACCTCCTCACCTCACCTCACGTTATCATCTTCTCACCACAACTCAGCTTACCTCACCTCACATCACCTTACCACAATTCCTCACCTCCTCACGTCAATGCCCCTCCTCAACTCAGCTCACCTCATTCACCTCACATCACCTCACTTCCATTCCTCACCTCAACTCACTTCCTCAACTCTTCAAGTCACATCCCCTCACCTCCTCTCACCTCACAAAACTCACCTCACCTTCTCAACTCCTCATCTCACCTCAGGGAGTCCTAACCTTACTCAGTTTAGTTCACCCCACTCACCCCACCTCAGCACAATCCTCTCCTCAACTCACCTCCTCACATCATCTCCTCACTTCACTTCACGTCTGCAGCTCAACTCAACTCACTCACATTACCTCACCCAATTCCTCAGGTAACCTCTCCTCCACACCTCCTCCTAATCTCACACACTTCTCTCACTTATCCTCAAACCGCACCTCAACTCACCTCCTCACCTTCTCACCTCAACTCCCCTCACCTCACTCACTTCACCTTACCTCCACTCACCTCAAATACCCACCTCACCTCACCTCATCCCCTCCTCATGTCACTTCAACACACTCTCCTCAACTCACCTCATCTGCACACCTCCTCACTTCCCCTCACCTCCTCAACTCAACTCACCTCTCACCTCAAATCACCTACTCAACTCACATCACCTCACAGCTTTTCAGCTCACCCAATTCACTTCAACTCACCTCATCTACCCTCAGGTTTTACCTCACCTCCCCTCATTCCCACTCCACACCTCACCTCACCTCACCTCCTCACAACCTCTCCTCACCTCACCGCACATCGTCACCTCGCCTCTCCTCAAACCACATAACACCAGTTCCTCAGCTCACCTCACTTCCACACTTCCTCACATCAGTCATTTCACTTTACTTCTCTCAACTCACCTCACTTAATCACACCTCAACACACACCACTTCACTCATTTCACCTTAACTCCACTCACCTGAATTTCTCACCTCACCTGCTCACCTCCTCATATCTCGTAAACGACTCACCTCACTAAACTCACCTCACCGCAATACTGAACCCACCTCACCTCTTACATCACCTCACATACCACACCTCATCTCCACTCTACCTCACCTCCACAAATCCTCAAATCACCTCACCCCCTCCTGTCCTCACTCCCTTCACTTAAATACACTCACTTAACCTCACCTTTCCTCACCTCAACCTCTGTATTCCTAACCTCATCTCGACTAAACTCACCTCACCTCACTAATCTCATCTCACCTTCTTTTCTCCTCACCTCAAAGACATACTCACCTCACCTCACCTCCTCACATCATCTGCTCACATCACCTCAATTCCTCACCTCACCTCACCTCACTCAATTCACGTCTCTTCACCTCACACCTATTTATCAGATCATCTCACCTATACAACTCCTCCTCACCTCACTCACTTCACTTCACTTCTCCCACCTTACCTCACCACAAACATCACCTCAACTCACCTCCTCTACTCACCACAAATCACCTCACCTCACTCATTTCAGCTTACCTACACTCACCTCAATTACCTCACCTCACCTCCTCCCTTCCTCATGTCACTTCAACTCACCCACCCCACCTCACCTCAACTCTAACCTCACCTAATATCCTCAACCCGCCTCAACCCCTCTCCCCTCACCTCACTCCACCTCTCCTCACCTCAACTCACTCACGTCACCTCTCATCAACCCACCTCAATTCTTCATCTCCCCGCATCTTACTTCACCTCCTCACCACACCTCACCTTATCATCTCACCAGGGCTCACCTAACCTCACTTCACTCACTTCATCTCACCTCAATTCCTCCTCTCCTCACCTCCTCACATCACATTAAATGTCACCTCACCTCAAATCACTCACTACACATCACTTAAATTCCTTACCTCAACTAACTTCCTCATCTCCTCACATCACCACCCATCACAACACTCACCTTACCTCACATCCTCAGCTCACCACGCCTGAATTCTCCTCACCTCAACTCACTTCACCATCTCAATTCTTCACATCACCTCACCCCAATTCATTTCACTTCACTCACCACACCTCACTTTCTCTCCTCTTCCATCACATCCCTTCCTTTTCAGCTCCCTCACTACACTTCAACTCACTCACCACATTGAACTTCAATCCTTACTTCACTTCACCTCACCTCATCTCCTCACCCCTCCTCACCTCACCTCACCTCACCTCTCTTCACTCACCTAACCTCTTCTCACTTCACCTCAATACTTTCTCACCTCACACCCACAACTCCTCACATCACCTCACCTCTACCTCACTTCATTCACTTCACTTCAAAACAGTCACCTCACTGTTTCACCTCACGTCACCTTAAACCCCTTAACTCAGCTCCTCAACTCACATCCACTTATGTCACCATGCTCACCTCACTTCACCTCACTCACCTCACATCACCTCACATCATACCACTCACCTCACATCACCTCACCTCAACTCACTCACTTCTCCTCAACCAAATTCCTCAGCTCAAGCCACCTCCACAACTCCTCCTCATTTCACTCACTTCACTTATCTCACCTCACCTCAAATGTCATGTCACCTCATCTCCTCACATTCTCACCTCACCTCACATCACTCAATTCATGTCTCTTCACCTCACCCCTATTTCTCATATCACCTGACCTCCACAACTCCTCCTCACCTCATTCACTTCAATTCACTTCCCTCACCTCACTTCACCACAAACATCACCTCAACTCACTTCCTCTACTCACCACAAAGCACCTCATCTCACCCATTTCACCTTACCTCCACTCACCTCAATTACGTCACCTCAAATCCTCAACTCCGCATGTCACTTCAGCTCACCAACTTCACCTCAAATCTAAACTACCATCATCCACTCAAACCTCCTCAACTCCCCTCACCTGACCTCACTGCACCTCTCCTCACCTCACATCACTCACGTCACCTCTCCTCAACTCACCTCAAGCCCTCACCTACCCTCAAATAACCTCACGTCCTCAACACCCCTCACCTTATCATCTCAACAGAGCTCACCTCACCTCACCTCACTCACTTCACTGCTCCTAAATTCCTCACCTCAACTCACTTCCTCACCTCCACAAGTGACCACCTCTCACACTAAACTTACCTCACCACTGCAGCTCACCTCGCCTGAATTCACCTAACCTCAACTCACTTCATCTTCTCACTTTTGCACATCACCTCACCCCAACTCATTTCATTTCCCTCACCACGCCTCACTTTCTCTCCTCTCACGTCACATCCCTTCATTTTCAGCTCACTAACTTCACTTCAACTCACTCATCTCATCGAACCTCAATCATTACTTCACCTCACCTCACCTCATCTCCTCACCCCTCCTCACCTCACCTCACCTCACTTCACTCAAGTACCTCTTCTCACTTCACCTCAATTCCTGCTCACCTCACATCAACAACTCCTCACATCACCTCACCTCCTCCTCACCTCATTCACTTTGCTTCAAAACACTCACCTCACCGTATCACCTCACGTCACCTTACCCACCTCACCTCACCGTCCCACCACACCTCAAATTATCAATTCACCACACACACCTCAGTTCACCTCAGTCACCTCAAATCACCTCACATCACCACACCCACCTCACGTCACCTCACCTCAATCCCTCAAGTCACCTCACTTCCTCCCCTCCTCACTTGACCTACCCTTATTTCACCACACCTTACCTCCTCCACTCCTCACGTCAACTCAATTCCTCTTTAGCTCACACTTCAATTCTCTTCACCAAATCTAACCACAATAATAAAAACACCTCATGTAATCAACTCAACTCACCTCACTCACTTCATGTTTCTTTACCTCGCAAAAATTCATCAGCTCACCTAACCTCCACACTCCTCCTCACCTCACATCATTTCACTTCTCTCACCTCCTTCAAACCTCACCTCAACTCACCACCTCTTCTCACCACAAATCACCTCAAATCTTTCATTTCTCCTTACCTCCACTCACATCAATACCTCTCTTCCACTCCTCTCCTCCTTCTGTCACTTCACTTCACTCACCTCACCTCACCTCACATGCTCAACTCCTAACATCATTTAATCTCCTCCTCACCTCACTCACCCTACCTCACCTCAATACTCACCTCACCTCAACACCTCAAGTAATCTCATCACCTCAACTCTGCTCCTCACCTCACCTCACCGCACTCAATAAACCACTCTTCACCTCACAACAATTCCTCAACTGCCCTCACTTCCACACCTCCCCCTCCCCTCGCACACTTCACTTCACTTCTCTAACCTCACCGCAACACAAACCTCACCTCAATTCACCTCCTCCCCTCACCTCATCTTATTATCTTCTCACCACAACTCACCTTACCTCACCTCACCTCACGTTAGCACAATTCCTCACCTACTCACGTTAGTGCCCCTCCTCACCTCAACTCAGCTCATTCACCTCACATCACGTAACCTCCATTCCTCACCACAACCCATTTCCTCAACTTTTCAAGTCACATCCCCTCACCTCCCCTCACCTCACACAACTCACCTAAACTCCTCAAATCCTCATCTCACCTCCCTCCATCCTAACATTACACACATCACTTCACCCCACTCACCTCACCTCACATCCTCACATCATCTCGCCACCTCACCTCACCTCCGCACCTCAACTCACTTCACCTCACCCGAATTCTTCATTTCACCTCACTTCCACACCTCCTCCTCCTCTCACTCTCTTCACTTCTCCTACCTCACCTCAAACCTCAACTCACCTCACCTCCTCACCTTCTCACCTCAACTCCCCTCACCTCACTCCTTTCACCTTATCTCCACTCACCTCAAATTCACGCCTCACCTCACCTCATCCCCTCCTTATGTCACATCACCTCACTCAAATCACCTCAACTCATCTGCTCACCTCCTAAATTCCCCTCACCTCCTCAAATCACTTAACCTTCCTCACTTCAACTCACCTCCTCAACTCACTTCACCTCACGGATATTCAGCTCACTCACTTCACTTCTACTCACCTCATCTAACCTCAAACTTTACATCACCTCACCTCATCTCCACTCTACTCCTCACCTGACATCACCTCCTCACATCATCTCCTAACCTTACCGCACAACCTCACCTCACCTCTCCTCAAACGAAATCACCCTAGTTCCTCAGCTCACCTCATTTCCACACGTATTCCTCACATCACCCATTTAACTTCACTTCTCTCACCTCATCACACCTCAACTCAGCCCACCTCACTCATTTCTCCTTAAACCCACTCACCTAAATTTCTACCCTCACCTCACCTCCTACCCTACTCATGTCACTTCACCTCACTCACCTCATCTCACCTCAACTGCTCACCTCCTGGCATCTTGTATACTCCTCACTGCACTAAACTCACCTCACCGCTGTCCTCACCCCACCACACCTCCTCACATCACCTCAATCACCACACCTCATCTCCCCTCAATAACGAACATCCACAAATCCTCACATCACCTCATCTCCTCCTGACCTCACTCCCTTCACTTAACTTCACTCACCTCACCTCAACTTTCCTCACCTCACCTATTCACCACGTCACCTCATCTCATACCTTCAACTCACCTCACCTCACTAATCTCACCTCACCTCCTGTTCTCACCTCACAGAAATACTCACCTCACTTAACCTCATATCTCCTCCTCACATCACCTCACTTCCTCACCTCACCTCTCCTCACTCAATTCATGTCATTTCACCTCACCCCTATTTTCAGATCACCTCACTTCCACAATTCCTCCTCACCTCACTCACTTCACTTCACTTCTGTCACCTCACCTAACCAAAAACATCACCTCAACTCTCTACCTCTACTCACCACAAATCACTTCACATCACTCATTTCACCTTACCTCCACTCACCTCAATTACCTCACCTCACCTCCTCCCCTCAGGTCACTTAAGCTCACCCACCTCACCTCTCCTCAACTCTAACCTCCCCACATCTCCTCAACCCGCCTCAACTCTCCTCACCTCACCTCACTCTAACTATCCTCACCTCACCTCACTCACGTCACCTCTCCTCAACTCACCTCAATAACTCACCTTGCCTCACCTAACCTCACCTCCTCACCACACATCAGCTTATCTCACTAGAGCTCCCCTCACCTCACCTCACTCACTTCACGTCACCTCAATTCCTCCTCTCTTCACCTCCTCACGTCACATGCACTCCTCACCTCACCTCAAATCTCTCACTTCACCTCACATAAATTCCTCACCTCAACTCATTTCCTCACCTCCTCACGTCACCACCCCTCACCACACTCACCTTACCTCAACTCCTCAGATCGCCTCGCCTGAATTCAGCTCCCCTCAACTCACTTCACCATCTCACTCCTTCACATAAACTCACCCCAACTCATTTCACTTCACTGACCACACATCACCTTGCCCTCTCTTGTCACCTCCCTTCTTTTCAGCTGCCTAACTTCACCTAAACTCACTCACCTCATTTAACCTCAATCCTAACCTCACATCACCTCGCCTCATCTCCTCACCCCTCCTCATATCACGTCACCTCACTTCACTCACGTAACATCTTTTCACTTCACCTCAATCACTGCTCAGCTCACATGCACAACACCTTTCAACACCTCACCTCCTCCTTACCTCATTCACTTCACTTCACAACACTCACCTCACGTCACCTTACTGAACTAACCTCACCTCCTCACCTCACCTCAACTTATCACCTCAACACATTCACCTCACTTCACCTCACTCACCTCACATCACCTCACATCACCACACTCACCTCACATGACCTCACCTCAATCCTTCAAGTCACCTCACATCATCCCCTCCTCACTTCACCTAACCTTATTTCACCACAACTTACCTCCACCACTCCTCACATCACCTCAATTCCTCCTTAGCTCACACTTCAATTCTCTTCACCAAATCTTACCACAATAATCACCACACTTCACCTCCTCACCTCAACTCACCTCATTCCCTTCACGTGCCATCAACTCACAAATATTCCTCAGCCCACCTAACCTCCATACACCTCACCTCACACACTTCATTTCACTTCTCTCACCTTCCTCAAACCTTACCTCAACTCACCTACTCTTACCACCGCAAATCACCTTCCCTCACTCATTTCACCTTACCTTCACTCACCTCAATATTCACCTCCCCACCTAGGCTCCTACTGTCACTTCACCTCACTCACCTCACACCTGACATGCTCACATCCTAACATCATTTAATCTCACCTCACTCACCACACCTCACCTCAATCCTCAAACTTCCTCACCTCCTCAATTCATCTCCTCAAATCTCCTCTGCTCTTCACCTAACCTCACCTTACTCACTAAAGCCCACTTCACCTAACACCAATTCCTCAGCTCTCCTCATTTCCACACCTCCACCTCATGTCACTCATTTCCCTTCACTACTCTCACCTCACCTCACCTCATTACACTTCAACTCACCCCACCTCCCTCAATTCACCTTAACTCCACTCAACTAAATTTCTCACCTCAACTCACGTCCTTCCCTCATGTCACTTCACCTCACTCACCTTATCTCACAT
This sequence comes from Smutsia gigantea, assembly GCA_032199065.1. Classification (NCBI taxonomy): domain Eukaryota; kingdom Metazoa; phylum Chordata; class Mammalia; order Pholidota; family Manidae; genus Smutsia; species Smutsia gigantea. The sequence continues at coordinate 180,283 of JAVSCE010006059.1, read as the reverse complement.
CACCTCCCCACCTACTCGCATCTCGTAAACTCCTCCTCACCTCACTAAACTCACCTCACCGCAATCCTCACCCCACCTCACCTCCTCACATCACCTCACACACCACACCTCCTCTCACCTCATTCACTTCCCTTCACAACACTCACCTCACCATCTCACCTCACATCACCTTGCCCACCTAACCTCACCTCCTCACCTCACCTCAACTTATCATCTCAGCACACTCACCTCACATCACCTCATATCACCACACTCACCTCAAGTCACCATGCCTCAATTCTTCCCATCACCTCACTTCCTCCCTTCCTTAGTTCACCTACCCTCATTTCACAACACCTTTCATCCTCCCCTCCTCACGTCTTCTTATTTCCTCCTTAGCTCACATTTCAAATCTCTTCACCAAATCTCACAATAATCAACACACCTCACCTCCTCACCTCACCTCACCTCACTCCACGTCTCTTCACCTCACACAAATTCCTAAGCTCAACTTAACTCCACACTCCTCTTCACCTCACTCATTTCATTTCAATTCTCTCAACTCAATCGCCTCAGCTCAACTCACCTCCTCTTACCACAAATAACCACACCTCACTCATTTCACCTTACCTCCACCCATATCAATAATTCACGTCCCCTCCTCCACTCCTCCTGTCACTTCACCTCACTCACCTCACCTCACATCACATGCCAACCTCCTAACATCCTTTAATATCCTGACCTCACTCACCAAACCTCAACTCAATCCTCACCTCACCTCACATCATCATGTCATCTCACCTCAACTCCGCTCATAACCTCACCTCACCTCAGTCACTAAACCCCTCTTCACCTCACAAATATTCCTCAACTCGCCTCACTTCCACACCTCCCGCTCTCCTCGCACACTTCACTTCTCTAACTTCACCTCACCACAAACCTCACCTCAATTCACCTTCTCACCTAACCTCACACTATCATCTTCTCACCACAACAAACCTTATGTTACCTCACCTCACGTTAACACAATTCCTAAACTCCTCACATAAATGCCCCTCCTCAACTCAACTCACCTCATTCACCTCATGTCACCTCACCTCCATTCCTCACCCCATCTTTGTTCCTCAACTCTTCAAGACCCATGCCCTCACCCCCACTCAACTCACAACTCTCCTAACCTCATCATCTCAGCTCATTCCGTCCTATCCTTTCTCACTTCACTACACCCCTCACCTCACTTCACCACAATCCTCACCTCACCTCACCTCCTCACCGCATCTCCTCACCTCACCTCACCTCCACAACTCAACTCAACTCACACACTTCCCCTCACCCCAATTCCTCAACTAAACACACCTCCACACGTCCTTCTCATATCACTGACTTCACTTCTCTCTCCTCACCTCAAAGCTCACTTCACCTCACCTCCTCAACTTCTCACCGCAACTCCCCTCACCTCACTCATTTCACCTTACCTCCACTCCCCTCAAATATTTGCCCCACCTCAAATCATAGCCTCCTCATGTCACTTCACCTCACTCACCTCACCTCACCTCATCTGCTCACCTCTTCAGATCCCTTCAATTCCTCAACTCAGCTGACCTCTCTCAACTTAACTCACTTCCTCAACCCACATCACCCCATGGCTTTTCAGCTCACTCACTTTACTTCAGCTCACCTCATCTAACCTCAATCGTTTCCTTACCGCACCTCATCTCCACTCTAATCCTCACCTCTCCTCAAATCCTCACATCATCTCCACACCTCCCCGCACATCCTCACCTCACCACTCCTCACCCCACATCACCCGAGTTCCTCAGATCACCTCACTTCCGCAACTCCTCCTCACGTCGCTCATTTCACTTCACTTCTCTCACCTCACCTCACCTCATCACACCTAAACTCACCCAACCTCACTCATTTCACCTTACCTCCATTCACCTCAAATACACACTTCACGTCACCTAATCCGCTCCTCATGTCACTTCACCTCACTCACCTCACCTCACCTCATCTGCTCACTTCCTCACTTCCACTCCCCTCCAGAACACACCTCACCTCTCTCACCTCAACTCACCTCCTCAACTCACATCACCTCACGACTTATCAGCTCACTCACTTCACTTCTACTCACCTCATTTAACCTCAATCGTTACCTCACCTCACCTCATCTCCACTCCTCACCTCCTCACAACTTATCCTAACCTCACCGCACATCCTCACCCCACATCACCCCAATTCCTCTGCTCACCTCACTTCCACACCTCCTCCTCACATCACTCATTTCACTTCACTTCCCTCACCTCACCACTTCATCACACCTCACACACCACATCTCATTTCACCTTAACTCCACTCACCTAAATTTCTCACCTCAATTCATCTCCTACCCTCATGTCACTTCACCTCACTTACCTCATATCATCTCACCTGCTCACCTCCATGCATCTCGTAAACTCACCTCACTAAACCACTTCACTGCATTTCTCATCACAACTCACATCCTCACATCACCTCACACACCACACCATATCGTACCTCACTACATCACCTCCACAAATCCTCACATCACCTCACCTCCTCCTGACCTCACTTCCTTCACTTAACTTCACTCAACACACCTCACATTTCCTCACCTCACCTACTCACGCCCTCACCTCATCTCATCTCAAAAACTCACCTCACCTCACTACTCTCAACTCCTCTTCTCACCTCACAGACATACTCCCATCAACTCACCTCCTCACATCATCTAACGTCACCTCACCTCCTCACCTCATCTCCCCTCTCTCAATTCACGTCTCTTCACCTCACCACTATTTCTCAGATCACGTCACCTGACAACTACTCCTCACCTCACTCTCTTCACTTCACTTCTCTCACCTCACATCACCACAAAAATTAACTCAACTCACCTCCTCTACTCAACACAAATCCCCTCACCTCACTCATTTCACTTTACCTCCACTCACTGCAGTTACCTCATTTCACCTCCTCAACTCCTCATGTCATTTAGCTCATGCGCCTCACCTCACCTCAATTCTTACCTCCCCTCATCTCCTCAACCCGCCTCAACTCTCCTCACCTCACCAGACTCCACCTCTCCTCACCTCACCTCACTCACGTCACCTCTCCTCAACTCATCTCAATTCCTCACATCACCTCACATAACCTCACCTATTCCCCACAACTCAACTTATCACCTCACCAGAGCTCACCTCAACTCACCTCACTCCATCTCATCTCAATTCCTCCTCTCCTAACCTCACATTACATGAACTCCTCACCACACATCAAACCACTCACTACACATCACCTAAATTCCTCACCTCAACTCACTTCCTCACATCCTCACGTCACCACCCCTCACCACACTCAACTTACCTCAACTCCTCAGCTCAGCTCTCCTGAATTCACCTCACCTCAACTCACTTCACCATCTCAATTCTTCACTTCACCTCACCCCAACTCATTTCACTACACTCACCACACCTCTTTCTCTCCTCTCACGTCACATCCCTTCCTTTTCTGCTCACTCACTTCACTGCAACTCACTCACCTCATTGAAACTCAATCCTTACCTCAACTCACCTCACCTCATCTCACCACTCTTCACCTCACCTCACCTCACTTCACCTACCTAAACACTTCTCACTTCACCTCAAAACCTGCTCACCTAATACACATCTTCTCACATCACCTCACCTCCTCCTCACCTCATTCACTTCACTTCACAACACTCAGCTCACCCTCTCACCTCACGTCTCCTTACCCACCTAAATTCACCTCCTCACCTCACCACAACTTATCATCTCATCACACTCACCTCACATCACCACACTCACCACATGTCACCTCACCTCAATTCCTCAAATCACCTGACTTCCTCCGCTCCTCACTTCACCTAACCTCATTTCACCACACCTTAACTCCTCCACCCCTCATGTCACCTCAATTCCTCCTTAGCTCACACTTCAATTCTCTTCACCAAATCTCACCACAATAATCACCACACCTCACCTTCTCACCTCACCTAACCTCACCTCATCCCCTCCTCATGTCACTTCTACTCACTCACCTCACCTCCTCTCATCTGCTCACCTCCTCACTTCCCCAACCTCCTCAACTCACCTCAACTCTCTCACCTCCACTCACCTCCTCAACTCACATCAACTCACGGCTTTTCACGTCACTCAGTTCACTTCATTTCACCTCATCGAACCTCAATTGTTACCTCACCTCACCTCGTCTCCACTCCACTCCTCACCTCCCCTCACCTCCTCACATCATCTTTAACATCACCGCATATCCACACCTCACCTCTCCTCAACACCCATGCCCCCAATTCTTCAGCTCACCTCACTTCCACACCTCCTTCTCACATCACTCATTTCAATTCACTACTCTCACCTCACCTCACATCATCACACCTCAACTCAGCCACTTCACTCAGTTCACCTTAACTCCACTCACCTAAATTTCTCACCTCACAACACCTCCTCCCCTCCTCATGTCACTTTACTTAACTCACCTCATCTCACCTCACCTGCTCACCTACTCGCATCTCGTAAACTCCTCCTCACCTCCTCACATCACCTCACACACCACACCTGATCTCACCTCCATACCTCACCTCCACAAATCCTCACATCACCTCAAATCCTCCTTACCTCACTCCCTTCACTTAACTTCTCTCACACCACCTCACCTTTGCTCACCTCAACTACTCACCTCCTCACCTCATCTCATCTCCTCAACTCACCTCACCTTTGTAATCTCAACTCACCTCCTCTTCTCTTCACCTCACAAACATTCTCACCTCACCTCACCTAACCACATCATCTCCTCACGTCACCTCAATTCCTCACCTCACCTCACCTCACTCAATTCATGTCTCTTCATCTCACCCCAATTTCTCAGATCACATCACTTCCACAAGTAGGCCTCACCTCACTCATTTCACTTCACTTTTCTCTCCTCACCTCACCCCAAACATCCTCAACTCACCTCATTTACTCACCACAAATCACCTCACCTCACTCATTTCACCCTACCTCCCCTCACCTCAATACTGCACCTCCCGTCCTCTGCTACTCCTGTCACCTCACCTCACTCACCTCACCTAATATCACATGCTCACCTCCTAACATCATTTAATCTCCTGCTCACCTCACTCACCCCACCTCACCTCAATCCTCACCTCACCTCACCTCTTCAAATCATCTCCTCACCTCACCTCAGATCCTCACCTCACCTCACCCTACACACAATACCCCGCTTCACCTCACACCAATCCATCAACGCACCTCACTTCCTCACCTCCCCCTCCCCTCACACACTTCACTTCTCTAAATTCACCTCACCACAAACCTCACCTCAATTCACCTCCCCACCTCACCTCACATTATCATTTCTCAAAACAACTCACCTCACCTCACCTCACCTAACCTTACCGCAATTCCTCACCTCCTCAGCTCAATGCCCCTCCTAACCTCAACTCACCTCATTCACTTCACGTCACCTCACCTCCATTCCTCACCCCAACTCACTTCCTCATCTCTCCAAGTCACATACCCTCACCTCCCCTCACCTCACACTTCTCACCTATGCTCAACTCCTCATCTCACCACACTCCATCCTAACCTTACTCACTTCACTTCACCCCACTCACCTCACCTCACCACAATCCTCACCTGACCTCACCTCCTCACATCATTTCCTCACCTCACCTCACCTCTGCCCCTCAACTAAACTCACCCACTTCACCTCACCCCAATTCCTCAGCACACCTCAACTCCACAACTCCTCCTCATCTCAATCACTTTCCTTCTCTCACATCACCTCAAACCTCACCTCACCTCACCTCCTAACATTCTTATCGCAACTCCCCTCACCTCACTCTTTTCACCTTACCTCCACTCACCTCACATACTCACCTCACTCACCTCACCTAATCTAATCTTCTCAACTACTCACTTCACCTCACTTCCTAAACTCACCTCACCTCTCTCACCTCAACTCACATTACCTCATGGCTTTTCAGCTCACTCCACTTCAAGTCACTTCATCTAACCTCAAACGTTACATCCCCTCACCTCATCTCCACTATACTCCTCACCTCACCTCACCTCCTCACACCATCTCCTCACCTCACTGCACTTCCTCACCTCACCTCTCCTCACCGCACATCACCCCAGTTCCTCAGCTCATCTCACTTCCACACCTCCTACTCACGTCACCATTTCACTTCACTTCTCTCACTTCATCACACCTCAACTCACCCCTCCTCATTCATTTCAGCTTAATTAAACTCACCTTAATTTCTCACCTCACCTCAACTCCTCCCCTCCTCATGTCACTTCACCTCACTCACCTCATCTCACCACACCTTCTCACCTCCTCGCAACTTGTAAACTCCTCCTCACATAACTAAACTCACCTGAGCGCAATACTCACCCCTCCTCACCTCCTCACATCTCGTCACACACCATACCTGATCTCAACTAAATATCACACCTCCTAAATCCTCACATCACCTCTCCTTCTCCTGACCTAACTCCCTTCACTTAACTTCACTCACCTCACTTGACCTTTCCTTATCTCACCTACTCACCTCGTCACATCATCTCATCTCCTCAACCCACCCCACCTCACTAATCTCACCTCACCTCCTCTTCTCACCTCATAGACATACTCACTTCACCTCACCTCCTCACATCATCTCCTCACGTTACCTCACTTCCTCAAGTCACCTCACGTCACTCAATTCATATCTCTTCACATCACAACAATTTCTCAGATCACCTCACCTCCGAAACTCCTCTTCACCACACTCACTTCACTTCATTTCTGCTCAGCTCACCTCACCACATACATCACCTCAACTCAACTCCTCTGCTCACCACAAATCACCTCACCTCACTCATTTCACCTTACCTCCACTTACCTCAATTACATCAACTCACCTCCTTCGCTCCTCATGTCACTGCTCACCCACCTCACATCACCTCAATTCTAACCTTCCCTCATCTCCTCACCTGGCCTCAACTCTCCGCCCGTCACCTCACTCCACCTCTCCTCACCTCGTCACTCACCTCACCTCTCTTCAACTCACCTCAATTCGTCACCTCCAACAACCTAACCCCACCTCCTCACCACACTTCACCTTATCATCTCACCAGAGCTCACATCACCTCACCTAACTCACCTCACCTCACCTCAATTCCTTCTCTCCTCACCTCCTCACATCACATGCACTCCTCACCTTACCTCAAATCAATCACTTCCCTTCACCTAATTTCCACACCTCAACTCACTTCCTCACCTCCTCACGTCACCACCCCTCACCACACACACCTTACCTCAGCTCCTCAGCTCACCTCACCTTAATTCACCTCACCTCAACTCACTTCATGATCTCACTCCTTCACATCACCTCACCCCACCTCATTTCACTTCACTCACCACAGTGCACCTTCTCTCCTCACGTCACATCCCTTCTTTTTCAGCTCCCTAACTTCACTTCAACTCACCTCATCGAACCTCAATCCTTACCTCACCTCACCTCATCTCCTCAACCTTCCTCACCTCACCTCACTTTACTTACCGAACGTCTTCTCATTCAACTTCAATCTCTGCTCACCTCACATCCACAAAACCTCAAATCACCACACCTCCTCCTAACCTCATTCACTTCACAACACACACCTCAACGTCTCACCTCTCGTCACCTTACCCACCTAACCTCACTTTCTCACATCACCTCAATTATCATCTCACCACAATCAACTCACTTCACCTCAGTCACCTCCCATCACCACACTCACCACATATCACCTCACCTCAATTCCTCAAGTCTTCTCACTTCCTCACCTCCTCACTTCACCTCCCCTTATTAAACCACACCTCACCTCTTCCACTTCTCACGTCACCTCAATTCCTCCTTAGCTCACACTACAATTCTCTTCACCAAATCTCACCACAATAATCACCACACCTCACCTCCTCACCTCACCTCACCTCACAAACTTGATGTATTTTCAACTCACAAAAATTCATCAGCTCACCTAACCTCCACACTCCTACTCACCTCACTCTCTTCATTTCACTTCTCTCACCTCCTTCAAACCTCGCTTCAATCCACTTCCTCTTCTCACCACAAATCACCTCACCTCACTCATTTCACCTTACCTCCAATCGCCTAAATACTTCACCTCCCCTCCTCCTCTCCTCCTTTTGCTTCACCTCACTCACCTCATCTCACCTCACAGGCACACCTCCTAACATCATTTAATCTCCTCCTCACCTCGCTCACCCAACCTCACATCAGTACTCACCTCACCTCCTCAAGTCACCTCCTCACCTCACATCCGCTCCTCACCTCACCTCACCTCACTCACCAAACACCTCTTCACCTCACACCAATCGCTCAACGCACCTCACTTCCTCACTTACCCGTCCCGTCGCACACTTCACTTCTCTAACTTCACCCCACCACAAACCACACCTAAATGTACCTCCGCACCTCACCTCACCTTATCATTTCTCAACACACTCCCCTCACCTCACCTCACCTTACCACTAATCCTCACCTCCTCACCTCAATGCCCCTCCTAACCTGAACTCACCTCATTAACCTCACATCACCTCACCTCCATTCCTCACCCAAACTCACTTCCTCAACTCTTCAAGTCACATCCCCTCACATCCGCTCACCTCACACAACACTTAACCTCAACTCCTCATCTCACCTCAGTCTGTCCTAACCTTACTTCACTTCACCCCACCCACCTCACCTGACCACATCGTCACGTCACCTCACCTACACACATCTCCTCACATCACCTCAACTCCGCACCTAAACTCAAATCACTCACTTCACCTCACCACAATTCTTCAGCTCACCTCACCTCCACATGTCCTCCTCATCTCACTAACTTCACTTCAACTCACCTCATATAACCACAAACGTTACCTCAAATCACCTCTTCTCCACGCCACACCTGACCTCACGTCACCTCCTCACATCATCTCCTCACCTCTCCAAACCCCGTACCTCAACTCAACACACACACTTCACCTCAAACCAATTCCTAGGCTCACCTCACCTCCACACCTCCTCCTCATCTCACTCACTTCACTTCCCTCAACTCACCTCAAACCTCAACTCACCTCACCTCCTCAACTTCTCACCTCAACTCCCCTCACCTCACTCATTTCACCTTATCTCCACTCACGTCTAATACACTTCTCACCTCAACTCTTCCCCTCCTCTGGTCACTTCAACTCACTCACCTCACCTCACCTCATCTGCTCACCTCACTTCCGCTCACGTCCCCAACCCACCTCACATCACTCACCTCAACCCACCTCCTGAACTCACATAAACTTATGGCTTTTCAGCTCACTCACTTCACTTCAAGTCACCTCATTTAACGTCAATCTCACCTCACCTCACCTCCCCTACTCCACTCCTCATGTCACTTCACCTCACTCACATCATCTCATCTCACCGGCTCACCTCCTCGCATCTCGGAAACTCCTCCTCACCTCACTAAACTCATCTTACCGCAATCCTCACCGCACCTCAATTCCTCACATCAACTCACACACCACACCTCATCTCACATCAATACCTCACGTCCACATATCCTCACATCACCTCACCTCCTCCTGACCTCACTCCCTTCACTTAACTTCACTCACTCACCTCACCTTTCATTACCTCACCTACACACATCCTCACCTCATATCATCTCAACCCACATCACTTCACTAATCTCAAATCAACTCTTCTCACCTCACAGACATACACACCTCAACTCACCTCCTCACATCATCTCTTCACTTCACCTCACTTCCTTACCTCACCTAAACTCTCTCAATTCACCCCTCTTAACCTCACCCCAATTTCTCACATCACCTCACCTCCACAACACCTCCTCACCTAACTTCACTTCTCTCACTTCACCTCACCACAAACAGCCCCTCAACTCACATCCTCTACTCACCACAAATCACCTCACCTCACTCAGTTCAACTTACGTCCATCCACCTCAATTAACTCACCTCACCTGCTCAAGTCCTCATGTCACTTCAGCTCACCCACCTCACCTCACCTCAATTCTAACCTCTGCTCATCTTCTCCACCTGCATCAACTCTCCTCACTTCACCTCACTCCACCTCCCCTCACCTCACCTCACTCACGTCATCTCTGCTCAACTCACCTCAATTCCTCACCTCCCCTCACCTAACCTCACCTCCTCACCACACCTCACCTTATCATCTCACCAGAGCTCACCTCACCTCACCTCGATCACTTCACCTCACATCAATTCCTCCTCTCCTCACGGCCTCAATTCACATGCATTCCTCACCTCACATCAAATCACTCACTCCACATCACCTAAATTCCTCACCTCAACTCACTTCCTCACTCCTCACGTCACCATGCCTCACCACACTCACCTTACCTCACCTCCTCAGGACACTTCACCTGAATTCACTTCACCTCATTTCACTTCACCATCTCACTTCTTCACATCACCTCACACCAACTCATTTCACTTCACCCACCACAACTCACCTTCTCTCCTCTCACGTCATATCCCTTCCTTCTCAGCTCACTCCGCTTCAACTCAATCACGTCATCGAACCTCAATCCTTACCACACATCACCTCACCTCATCTCCTCACCCCTACTCAACTCACCTCACCTCACTTCACTCTCTTCACCTCTTCTCACTTCACCTAAATCCCTGCTCACCTCACATCCACAACTTTTCACATCACCTCACATCCTCCTCACCTCATTCACTTCACTTCACAACAATAACCTCACCTTCTCACCTCACGTCACCTTACCCACCTAAAATCACATCCTCACGTCCCCGGGACTATCATCTCACCACACTCACCTCACTTCACCTCACTCACCTCCCATCACCTCACATCAACATACTCACCTCACGTCAACTCACCTCAATATTTCAAGGCACCTCACTTCCTACCCTCCTCAATTTACCTCCCCTCATTTCACCACACCTTACCTCCAACCCTTCTCACATCACCTCAATTCCCCCTCAGATCACACTTCAATTCTCTTCATCAAATCTCACTACAATAATCACCACACCTCACCTCCTCACCTCATCTCACCTCACTCATTTCACGTGTCTTCACATCACACAAATTCCTCAGCTCACCTAACCTCCACACTCCTCCTCACATCACTCACTTCATTTCACTTCTCTCACCTCACAGCAATCCCACCTCACCTCACCTCAAGTCATCTCCTCACCTTTCCTCAACTCCTCCCCTCACCTCACCTCACTCACTAAATCCTTCGTCAACTCACACCAACTCCTCAACTCACCTCACTTCCCACCTCCCCCTCCCCTGGCACATTTCACTTCTCTAATTTCACCTCACCACAAACCTCACCTCAATTCACCCCCTCACCTCACATCACCTTATCATTTTACCACAACTCACATTACCTCAACTCATCTCACCTTACCACAATTCCTCACCTCCTCACGTCAATGCCCCTCCTCATCTCAACTCACATCATTCATCTCACGTCACGTCACCTCCATTCCTCACCCCAACTCACTTCCTCAACTCTCCAAGTCACATCCCCTCACCTACCCTCACCTCACACAACTCACCTAATCTCTTCAAATCCTCATCTCACCACACTCCGTCCTAACCTTCCACACTTAACTTCACCTGTCACCTCACCTCCACACAATCCTCACCTCACCTCACCTCCTGATATCATGTCCTCACCTCACCTCACCTCCGCACCTCAGCTCAACTCACTAAGTTCACCTCACCCCAATTCATCAGCTCACCTCACTTCCACACATCCTCCTCATCTCACTTCAATTCTCTCACGGCACCTCAAACCCCACCTCACCTCACCTCCTCACCTTCTCACCTAAACTCCCCACACCTCTCATTTCATCTTACCTCCACTCACCTCAAATACTCACCTCACCTCACCTCACCCCACCTCATGTCACTTCACCTCACCTCACATCACCTAACTGATCACCTCCTTCACCTCACCTCCTCATCTCACCTCCCCTCTCTGACATCAGCTCACCTCCTAAACTCACATCACCTCAAGGCTTTTCAGCTCACTCACTTCACTTCAACTCACCTCATCTATCCTCAATTGTTACCTCACTTCACCTCATCAAAACTCCACTCCTCACCTCACCACACAACCTCACCTCATGTCTACACACCCCACTTGACCACAGTTCCTCAGCTCACCTCACTTCCACACTTCCTCCTCACGTCACTCATTTCGTTTCACTACTCTCAACTCACCTCCCTTCATCACACCTCAACTCACCCAACCTCACTCATTTCACCTTAACTCCACTCACCTAAATTTCTCACCTCACCTAATATCCTCCTGTCCTCATGTCACTTCACCTCACTCACCTCATCTCACCTCACCTGCTGACCTCCTCTCATCTCATAAACTCCACGTCACTTCACTAAACTCACCTCACCGCAATCCACACCCCACCTCACTTCCTCACATCACCTCACACACCACCCCTCATCTCACCTCCATACCTCACCTCCACAAATCCTCACATCACTTCAACTCCTCCTGACCTCACTCCCTTCACTTAACTTCACTCACCTCACCTGACCTTTCCTCACTTCACCTACTCACCTCCTCACCTCATCTCATCTCAACTCACCCCACCTCACTAATCTCACCTCACCTCCACTTCTCACCTCACAAACTAACCTCACCTCACCTCCTCACGTCACCTCACTTCCTCAGCTCACCTCACCTCACTCAATTCACGTCTCTTCCCCTCACACCAATTCCTCATCTCACCTCACTTCCACACCTCCCCATCCCCTCACACACTTTACTATTCTAACTTCACCTCACCACAAACCTCATGTCAATTTACCTCCTCACATGACCTCACCTTATCATCTCACAACTCACCTTACCTCACATCACCTCACCTTACCACAATTCCTCACCTCACGTCAATGACCCTACTCACCGCAATTCATCTCATTCACTTCACGTCACCACACCTCCATTCCTCACCCCAACTCAGTTCCGCAACTCTTCAAGTCATATCCCCTCACCTCCCCCAACCTGACAACCCACCTAACCTCCTCAACCCCTCATCTAACCTCATTCCATCCTAACATTACTCACTTCACTTCACGCCACTCACCTCACCTCACCACAATCCTCACCTCACGTCACCTCCTCACATCATCTGCTCACCTCACCTCAAGTCCGCAACTCAACTCAACTCACTTCACCTCAACCCAATTGTCCAGCTCACCTCACCAATTCACCTCCTCCTCATCCCACTCACTTCACTTCTCTCACCTCACCTCAAACCTCACGTAACCTCACCTCCTCACCTCACAACTCACCTGACCTCACTCATTTCACCAGCCTCCACTCAGCTCAAATATACACCTCACCTCACCTCATCCCCTCCTCATGTCACTTCACCTCACTCACCTCACCTCACCTCGTCTGCTCACATTTTCTCTTCCCCTCACCTCCTCACATCAAGTCACACACCACACCTCATCTCACATCAATACCTCATCTCCACAAATCCTCAAATCACCTCACCTCCTCCTTCCATCACTCCCTTCACTCCAATTCACTCACCTCACCTCAACTTTCCTCACCTCACCTACTCACCTCTTCGCCTCAACATACCTCACCTCCCTAAACTCACCTCAACTCCTCTTCTCCTCACCTCACAGTCATACCTCACCACAACTCCTCACATCATCTCATGTCACCTCACTTCCTCAATGCACCTCATATCACTCAATTCACACCCCTTCAAATCACCCCATTTTCTCAGATCCCTCACCTCCAAACCTATTCCTCCACTCACTCACTTCACTTCACTTTTCTCACCTCACCTCACCACAAACATCACCTCAACTCACCTACTCTAGTCACCACAAAACACGTCACACATTTCACCTTACCTCCACTCACCTCAATACTTCACATCCCTCCTCCGCTCCTCCTATCCTTTCACCTCACTCACCTCATCTCACCACACATGCTCACCTCATAACATCAATTAATCTCCTCAACTCACACACCCCACATCAACTCAATCCTCAACTCACCTCACCCCCTCAAGTTATGTCCTCACCACACCTCTGCTCCTCACCCCACCCCACATGACCCACTGAACCCACTTCACATCACACCAATTCATCAACTCGCCTCACTTCCAAACGTCCTTTCACTTCGAACACTTCACTTCTCTAACGTCACCTCACCACAAACCTGACTTCAATTCACCTCCTCACCTCTCCTCAACTTATCATTTTCTCACCACAAGTCATCTTACCTCACTTCACCTTACCACAACTCCTCACCTCCTCAGGTCAATGCCCCTCCTCACCTCAATGCCCCTCCTCACCTCCACTCACCTAATTCACCTCACGTCACCTCACCTCCATTCCTCACCCCATCTCATTTCCTCAACATTTTAAGTCACATCCCTCAACTCACCTCACCTCACACAAGTCACCTAACCTCAACTCCTCATCTCACCTCACTCCTTCATAACCTTACTCACTTCACTTCACCCCACTCACTTCAACTGACCACAACCCTCACCTCACCTCACCTTCTCACATCTCACCTCACCTCACCTCCATACCTCAACTCAGCACACTCACTTCACCTGAACCCATTTACTCAGCTAAACTCACCTCAACACCTCCTCCTCATCTCACTCATTTCACTTCTCTCACCTCACCTCAAACCTCAACTCCCCTCACCTCACATTCTGACCTCAACTCCCATCACCTCACTCATTTCACCTTACCTCCACTCACGTCAAATACTCACCTCACCTCACCTCTTCCCCTCCTCATGTCACTTCACTTCACTCACCTCTCCTCACCTCATATGCTAACCTCCTCATTTTTCACCTCCCCAACACACTTCATATCACTCACTTCAACTCATCTCCTCAACTCACATCACCTCATGGCTTTGCAGCTCAATCACTTCACTACAATTCACCTCACCTAACCTCAATCGTTACCTCACCTCACGTCACCTACTCCCCTTCTCATGTCACTTCCCTTCACTCACATCATCTCACCTCACCGTCTAACCTCCTCACATCTCGTAAACTCCTCCTCACCTCACTAAACTCACCTCACCGCAATCCTGACCCCACCTCAATTCCTCACATCACCTCACACACCACACCGCATCTCACCTCAATACCTCACGTCCACAAATCCTCACATCACCTCACCTCCTCCTGACCTCACTCACTTCAATTAACTTCACTCACTTCACCTCAACTTTCCTCACCTCACCTACTCACATACTCACTTCATCTCATCTCCTCAACACACCTTACCTCACTAATTTCACCTCACCTCCCCTTCTCCTCACCTCACAAACTAACCTCACCTCATCTCCTCACAGCATCTCCTCACGTCACCTCACTTCCTCAGCTCACCTCACCTCACTCAATTCACGTCTCTTCACCTCACCCAATTTTTCATATCACCTCACCTAGACAACTCATCCTCACCTCACTCACTTCACTTCACTTCTCTCACCTCATCTAACCACAAACGTCACCACAACTCATCACCTCTACTCAACACAAATCACCTCACCTCACTCATTTCACCTTACCTCCATTCACCTCAATACTTCACCTCCCCTCCTCTGCTCCTCCTGTCACTTCACCTCACTCACCTCAGCTCACCTCACATGCTCAACTCCTAACGTTTAAACTCCTCCTCACCTCCCTCACCCCAACTCACTTCAATTCTCACCTCACCTCAACTCCTGAAATCACCTCCTCACCCCAACTCCGCCACTCACCTCACCTCACCTCACTCACTAAAACTCTCTTCACCTCACAACAATTCCTCAACTCACCTCACTTCCACACTTACCCCTCCCCTTGCACACTTCACTTCTTTATCTTCACCTCACCACAAACCCAACGTCAATTCACCTCCACCCCTCACCTCAACTTATCATCTTCTCACCACAACTCACCTTTCCTCACTTCACCTCACCATACCACAATTCCTCACCTCTTCATGTCAATGCCCCTCTTCCCCTCAACTCACCTCATACCCCTCTCGTCTCCTCACCTACATTCCTCACCCCAACACACTTCCTCAACACTTCAAGTCACATCCCCTCACCTCCCCTCACCTCAGCCCAGCATACCTAATCTCAACTAATCTCATCTCACTCCGTCCTAACATTAGTAATTCACTTCACCCCACTCACCTCACCTCACCACAATCCTCACCTAACCTCCTCACATCATCTCCTCACCCCACATCACCTCCACACCTCATCTCAACTCACACACTTCACCTCACCCCAATTCCTCAGATCACCTAAACTCCACACCTCCTCTTTCTCTCACTTCACTTCTTTTTCCTCACCTCAAACCTCACTTCACCTCAACTCCTCACCTTCTCATCTCAACTCTCCTCACCTCACTCATTTCACCTTACCTCCACTCACCTCAAATACACACCTCACCTCACCTCATCCACTCCTCATGTCACTTCACCTTACTCACAGCACCTCACCTCATCTGCTCACCCCCTCACTTCCGCTCAACACCTCATCTCACCTCACATCTCTCAACTCAAGTCACCTCTTTAACTCATATCACCTCAAGGCTTATCAGCTCACTGACTTCACGTCTACTCACCTCATCTAACCTCAATCGTTAAATCACCTCACCTCATCTCCACTACACTCCTCACCTGAACTCACCTCCTCACATCATCTCCTAAACTCACTGCACATCCTCACCCCTTATCACCCCAGTTCCTCAGCTAACCTCACTTCCAAACCTCCTATTCAGTTCTCTTTCACTTCACTTCTCTCACATCACATCACCTCATCACACCTCAACTCACCCCACCTCACTCATTTCACCTTAACTCCACTCACCTAAATTTCTCATGTCAAATCACCTCCTCCACTCCTCATGTCACTTCACCTCACTCACCTCAACTCACCTAATCTCCTCACCTCCTGGCATCTCGTAAACTCCTCCTCACCTCACTAAACTCACTTCACCGCAATCCACACCCCACCTCACATCTTCACATCACCTCACACACAACACCTCATCTCACCTCACTACCTCACCTCAACAAATCCCCATATCACCTCAACTCCTCCTGACCTCACTCCCTTCACTTCACTCATCTCACCTCAATTTTCGTCACCTCACCTACTCCGTTCTTCACCTCATCTCAACACAACTCACCTCACCTCACTAATCTCACCTCACCTGACTTCCTCACCTCACCTCACATCACGCAATTGACCTCACGCCATTTTCTCAGATCACCTCACCTCCACCACTCCTCCTGACCTCACTCACTATACTTCACTTCTCTCACATCTCCTCATGACAAACATCACCTCAACTCACCTCCTCTACTCACCACAAATCATTTCATCACACTCATTTCACCTTACCTCCACTCACCTCAATTACCTCAACTGACCTCTTCCCTTCCTCATGTCTCTTCAGCTCACCCGCCTCACCTCACCTCAATTCTAACCTCCCCTAATCTCCTCAATCTGCCTCAACTCTCCTCACCTCAACTCACTCCACCTCTCCTCACCTCACCTCACTCACGTCACATCACCTCAATTCTTCCTCTCCTCACATCGTCACGTCACATGAACTCCTCACCTCCCCTCAATCACTCACTTCACCTCACCTAAATTCCTCACCTCAACTGACTTACTCACCTCCTCACATCACCACCCCTCACTGCACTCACCTTACCTCACCTCTTCATCACACCTAGCCTGAATTCACCTTAAACAACTCACTACACCATCTCACTTCTTCACATCACCTCACCCCAACTCGTTTCACTACCCTCACCACACCTCATCTTCTCTCCACTCACATCACATTCCTTCCATTTCAGCTCACTCATTTCACTTCCACTCACTCACTTCATCGAACCTCAATCCTTACCACAACTCACCTCACCTCATCTCCTCACACCTCCTCACCTCACCTCACCTCACTTCACTCCCTTAACCACCTCTCAGTTCACCTCAATCCCTGCTGAACACATCCACAACTTTTCCCATCACCTCACCTCCTCCTCACCTCATTCACTTCATTTCACAACACTCAATGTATCATCTCACCTCACATCACCTGACCCACGTAACCTCACCTCCTCACCTCACATAAACTTATCATCTCACCACACTCACCTCAACGTCACTCACCTCACATCACCTCACATCACCACACTCAACTCACGTTTCCTCACCTAAATCCCTAAAGTCACCTCACTTCCTCCCCTCCTCACTTCACCTTCCCTCATTTCACCACAACTATCCCCCTCCCCACCTCAAGTTACCTCAATTCCTCCTTAGCTCACATTTCAATTCTCTTCACCAAATCTCACAATAAACACCACACCTCACCACCTCTCCTCACCTCACCTAACTCACTTCATTTCATTTCTCTCACCTCCCTCAAAGCACACCTCAACTCACCTAAACTTCCCACCACAAATCACCTCACCTCACTAATTTCACCTTACCTCCACTCACCTCAATACTTCACCTCACCTCCTCCGCTCCTCCTGTCACTTCACCTCACTCACCTCACGTCATCTCACATGCTCATCTCCTAACATCATTTAATCTCCTCCTCAACTCACTCACCCCACCTAACTTCAATCCTCACCTCAACTCACCTCCTCATATCATCTCCTCACCTCAGCTACGCTCCTCACGTAACCTCACTTCCCTCACTAAACACCTCTTCACCTCACATCAATTCCTCAACTCACTTCACTTCCACACCTCCCCATCCCCTCGCACACTTCACTTCTTACTTAACCTCACCACAAACTTCACCTCAATTCACCTCCTCACCTCACCCACCTTATCATCTTCTCACCACAACTCACCTTACCTCACCTCACACCTACTTACCACAATTCCTCACCTCCAAATTGAATGCCCCTCCTCACCTCAACTCACCTCATTCTCCTCACGTCACCTCACCTCCATTCCTCACCCCAACTCACATCCTCAACTGTTCAAGTCACATCCCCTTACCTCCCCTCACCTCACACAACTCACCTAACCTCCTCAACTCCTCATCCCACCTCAATCCATAATACCCTTAATCACTTCACTTCACCCCACTCACCTCACCTCACCACAATACTCACCTCATGTCACCTCCTCACATCATCGCCTCACGTCACCTCAACTCTGCACCACAACTCAACTCACTTCCCCTTATCACAATTCAGCTAACCTCACGTTTACACGTCCTCCTCATCCCACTCCACTTCACTCACCTCACTTTAAACCTCACCTCACCTCACCTCCTCACCTTCTCACCACAACTCACCTCACCTAACTCATTTCACCTTACCTCCACTCACCTCAAATATGCACCTCACCTCGCCACATTGCCTCCGCATGTCAATTCACCTCACTCACCTCACATCACCTGCTCATCTCTTCTCTTCTCCTCACCTCCTCACATCACCTCACACACCACACCTCATCTCACCACAATACCTCATCTCCACAAATCCTCACATCAACTCACCTCCTCCTGACCTCACTCAATTCACTACACGTCACTCACCTCACCTCAAGTTTCTTCACCTAACCTTCTCACCTCCTCACCTCATCTCATCTCCTCAACTCACCTCACCTCACTAATCTCACCTCACCTCCTTTTGTCCTCACCTCACAGACATACTCACCTCACCTCACCTCCTCACATCATCTCCTCACGTCACCACACTTCTTCACCTCCCCTCACATCACTCAATACACATCGTTTCACCTTACGCCATTTTCTCAGGTCTCCTCACCTCGACAACTCCTCCTCACCTCACTCACTTCACTTCACTTCTCTCACCTCACCTCACCACAAACATCACCTCAACTCACCTCTTCTACTCACCTCAAATCACCTCACCTCACTCATTTCACCTTACCTCCACTCACCTCTATACTTCACATCCCCTCAGCTCCTCCTGTCACGTCACCTCACTCACCTCACCTCACATCACATGCTCACCTCCTAACATCATTTAATCTCCTCCTCACCTCATTCACCCCACCTCACCTCACCACACCCCCTCAAGTCTTCTCCTCACGACACCTCAACTCCTCACTTCACCCCACATGACTCACTGAACTCCTCTTCACTTCACAGCAATTCCTCAACTCGCCTCACTTCCAAAGCTCCTCCTACCCTCACACACTTCCCTTCTCTAAATTCACCTCCCCACAAACCTCACCTCAATGCACCTCCTCACCTCTCCTCACCTTATCATTTTCTGACCACAACTCACCTTACGTCACATCACCTTACCACAATTCCTCACTTCCACACATCAATGCCGCTCCTCACCTCAACTCACCTCATTCACTTTACATCACCTCACCTCCATTCCTCATCGCATCTCACTTCCCCACGTTTTCAAGTCACATCCCTCATCTCCCCTCACTTCAAACATCTCAAATAACCTCAACTCCTCATCTCACCTCACTCCATCCTATCCTTACTCCCTTCACTTCACTCCACTCATCTCACCTGACCACAATCCTCACCTCACCTCAAATCCTCGCAATATCTCCTCACCTCACCTCCATACCTCAACTCATCACACTCATTTCACCTCAACACAATTACTCAACTCACATCACCTCAACATCTCTCATCTCACTCACTTCACTTCTCTCACCTAACCTCAAAACTCAACTCCCCTCATCTCCTCACATTCTCATCTCAACTCCCCTCACCTCACTCATTTCACCTTACCTCCACTCACGTCAAATACTCACCTCACCTCACCTCTTCCCCTCCTCATGTCACTTCACTTCACTCACCACACCTCACCTCATCTGCTCACCTCCTCACTTCTCCTCACCACCCCAACTTAATTCACCTCTCTCACCTCAAATCTGCTTCTCAAATCACATCACCTCACGGCTTTTCAGCTCACTCACTTCACTTTAATTCACCTCATCTAACCTCAATCGTTACCTCACCTCACATCACCTCCTCCCCTGCTCATGTCACTTCACCTCACTCACCTCATCTCACCTCACTGGCTCACCTTCTCCCATCTCGTAAACTCTTCTTCACCTCACTAAACTCACCTCACCACAATCCTCACGAAACTTAAATTCCTCACATCACCTCACACACCACATCTCATCTCACCTGAATATCTCACATCCACAAATCCTCACATCATCTCACCCCCTCCTGACCTCACTCCAATTAACTTCACTCACCTCACCTCACCATTCCTCACCTCACCTACTCACCTCCTCACCTCATCTCATCTCACTGCACCTCACCTCCGCACCTCAACTCAACTCACTCACTTAACCTCACCCCAATTCTGCAGCTCACTTCACCTCCACACCTCCTCTTCATCTCACTTCACTTCTCTCACCTCACCTCAAACCTCACTATACCTCACCTCCTCAGTTTCTCATCTCACCTCGCCTCACCTCACTTATTTCACCTTACCTCCACTCACCTCAAACACTCACCTCACCACACCTCATCCCCTCCTCATGTCACTTCACCTAAATCACCTCACCTCACCTCATCTGCGCACCCCCTCACTTCCAATCACCACATCAACTCACCTCACCTCTCACCTCAAGTCACCTCCTTAATTCACATCACATCACGGCTTATCAGCTCACTCACTTCACTTCTACTCACCTCATCTAACCGCAATCGTTACCTCACCTCACCTCATCTCCTCCACACTCCTCACCTGACGTCACCTCCTCACATCATCTCTTAACCTCACTGCACATCCTCACTGTTCCACAGCTCACCGCTCTTCCCCACTTCCCCCTCACACCTCTCTTTTCACGTCACTTTATAACCTCACATCACCTCATTACACCTCAACTCAGCTCACCTCAAACATTTCACCTTAAGTCCACTCACCTAAATTTCTCACCTCACCTCAAATCCTCCCCTCATGTCACTTCACCTCACACACCTAATCTCACATCACCTCCTCACCTCCTCACATCTCGTAAACTCCTCACCTCACTAAACTCACCTCACTGCAATCCACAACCCACCTCACCTCCTCACATCACCTCACACACCACACGTCATCTCAGCTCAGTAACTCACCTCCACAAATACTCATATCACATCACCTTCTCCTGACCTCATGCCCTTCACATAAATTCACTCACCTCACCTCACCTTTCCTCACCTCACCTACTCCACTCCTCACCTCATCTCCTCACAACTCACCTCACCTCACTAATTTCACCTCACCTCCTCTTCTCCTCACCTCACAGACATACTCACCTCACCTCCTAACATAATCTCCTCATGTCACCTCACTTCCTCACCACACCTCACCTCACTCAATTCACGTCTCTTCACCTCACCCCAATTACTCAGATCACCTCACCCCCACAACCCCTCAACTCAATCACTTCACTTCACTTCTCTCACCTCACCTCACCACAAAAATCACCTCAACTCACTTCCTCTACTCACCACAAATCACCTCACCTCACTCATTTCACCTTACCTCCACTCACCTCAATTATCTCACCTCAACTCCTACACACCTCATGACACTTCAGCTGACCCACATCACCTAACCTCAATTCTAACTTCCCCTCATCACAACCCGCCTCAAATCTCCTCACCTACCTCACTCCACCTCTCCTCACCTCACCTCACTCATGTCACTTCTCCTCAACTCAACTCAATACCTCACCTCCACTCACCTAACCTCAACTCCTCACAACAGCCCACCTTATCTCACCAGAGCTCACTTCACCTCCCCTCACTCACTTCACCTGACCTCCATTCGTCCTCTCCACACATCCTCACATCACATGTAATCCTCATTTCACCTCAAATCACTCACTTCACCTCACCTAAATTTCTCACCTCAACTCACTTCCTAACCTCCCCACGGCACGAGCCCTCATCACACTCACATTAACTCAACTTCTCAGCTCACCTCTCCTGAATTCACCTCGCCTCAACTCATTTCACTATCTCACTTTTTCACATAACCCCAACTCATTTCACTTCAATCACCACACCTCACCTTCTCTCTCATGTCACATCCTTTCATTTTCAGCTCAGTCATTTCACTTCAACTCACGCACTTAATCGAACCTCAATCCTTACCTCACCTCACCTCACCACATCTCCTCAACCTTCCTCAACTCACCTCACCTCACTTCACTCACCTAACCTCTTCTTACTTCACCTCAATGCCTGCTCAACTCACATCCACAACTTCTCACATCTCCTCACATCCTACTCACCTCATTCACTTCACTTCACAACACTCACCTCACCGTCTCACCTCTCGTCACCTTACCCACCAAACCCCACCTCCTCACCTCACCTCAACTTATCATCTCACCACAATCACCTAACCTCACCTCACTCACTTCACATCACCTCACATCACCACACTCACCTCACGTTACCTCACCTCAATTCCTCAAGTCACCTCACTTCCAAACTTCTCATGTCACATCTCCTCACCTCACTCATTTCACCTTACCTCCACTCACCTCAAATACTCCCCTCACCTCACCTCATCCCCTTCTCATGTCACTTCACATCAATCACCTCATCTCACCTCATCTGCTCACCTCCTACTTCCCCTCACCTAATCAACTCACCTCACCTCTGTCAACTCAAGTTACCTCCTCAACTCCATCACCTCACCGGTTTTCAGCTCACTCAATTCACTTCAACTCACCTCATCTAACCTCAATCGTTACCTGACCTCACTTCATCTCCACTAAATTCCTCACCTCATCTCACCTCCTCACATCATCTCCTCACCTCACCGCACAACCTCACTTCACCTCTCCTCACCCCACATAACCCCAGTTCCTCACCTCACCTCACTTCCACAACTCGTCTTCACGTCACTCATTTCATTTCACTTCTCTCACGTCACCTCACCTCATCACACCTCAACTCACTCCACCACCCTCATTTCACCTTAACTCCACTCAAATAAATTTCTCACCTCACCTCAATTCCTCCCCTCCTCAGGTCACGTCACCTCACATACCTAATCTCATCTCAGCTGCTCACCTCCTCACATCTCGTTAACTTCTCCTCACCTCACTAAACTCACCTCACCGCAATCATCACCCCACCTCACCTCCTCACATCACCTCACATGCCACACTTCATCTCACCTCAATAACTCACCTCCACAAATACTCACATCACCTCACCTCCTCCTGACCTCACTCCCTTTAGTTAACTTCACTCACCTCACCTCACCTTTCCTCACCTCACCTACACACCTCCTCACCTCATCTCATCTCCTCAACTCACCTCACCAAACTAATATCACCTCACCTCCTCTTCTCCTCATGTCGCAGACATACAACCTCAGCTCACCTCCTCACATCATCTACTAACGTCACCTCATTTCCTCACCTCACCTCACCTCACTCAATGCATGACTCTTCACCTCTCCCCAATTTCTGAGATCACCTCAACTCCACAACCACTCCCACCTCACTTCACTTCACTTCACTTCACGCACCTCACCTCACCACAAACATCAACTCTACTCACCTCCTATACTCAGCACAAATCACCTCACCTCACTTATTTCACCTTAATTAAACTCACCTCAATTACCTCAACTCACAATCTCCCATCCTCATGTCACTTCAGCTCACCGACCTCACCTCAACTCAATTTTAACCTCCCCTTATCTCCTCATCCCACCTCAACTCCCCTCACCTCACCTCACTCCACCTCTCCTCACCTCAATCACGTCACCTCTCGTCAACTCAACTCAATTCCTCACCTCCCCTCACCTAACCTCAACTCCTCACCACACCTCACCTTATCATCTCACCAGAGCTCACCACACCTCACCTCACACACTTCACCTCATCTTAATTCGTCCTCTCTGCACCTCCTCACGTCACATGCACTCCTCACCTCACCTCAAATCACTCACTTCACCTCATCTAAATTCCTCAACTAAACTCACTTCCTCACATTCTCACGTCAACACCCCTCACCTCACTCACTTTACCTCACATCCTCAGCTCACCTCACATGAATTCACCTCAGTTCAACTCACTTCACCAACTCAATTCTTCACATCACCTCACCCTAACTCATTTCACTTCACTCACCACACCTTACCTTCTACCCTCTCACATCACATCCCTTCCTTTTCAGCTCACTCACTTCACTTCAAATCACTAACCTCATCGAACCTCAATCCTTACCTCACCTCACCTCACCTCATCTCCTCAGCACTCCTCACGTCACCTCACCTCACTTCCCAAACCTAACCTCTTCTAAATTCACCTCAATTCCTACTCACCTCACCTCCACAACTCCTCACCTCACTCACTCCACTTCAGTTCTCTCACCTCACCTCACCTCACCACAAACATCACCTCAACTCACCTCCTCTACTCAAAACAAATCACCTCACCTCACACATTTCACCTTACCTCTTCTCACCTCCATTAACGCATCTCACCTCCTACCCTCCTCATGTCACTTCATCTCACACATACCACCTCACCTCAATTCTAACCTCCCCTCATCTCCTCAACAAGACTCAAATCTCCTCACCTCACCTCACTCCACCTCTCCTCACCTAACCTCACTCACGTCACTTCTCCTCAACTCACCTCAATTCCACACCTCCCCTCTCCTAACCTCACCTCCTCACCACACCTCACATTATCATCTCACCATAGCTCACCTCACCTCACTCACTTCACCTCACATCAATTCCTCCTCTGCTCATCTGCTCACATCACATGCACTCCTCACCTCACCTCATGTCAATTCACCTCACCTAAATTCCTCACCTCAAGTCACTTCCTCAACTCATTACGTCACCACCCCTCACCACACTAACCTTACCGGAACTCCTCAGCTCCCCTCTCCTGAATTCACCTCACCTCAACTCAATTTACCATCTCATTTCTTCACATCACATCACCCCCCCAACTGATTTCCCTTCAGTCACCACACCTCACCCCCTCTCCTCATGTCATGACCCTTCATTTTCAGCTCAGTCACTTCACTTCAACTCACGCAACTCATCGAACTTCAATCCTTACCTCACCTCACCTCACCTCATCCCCTCACCACTCCTCACCTCACCTCACTTCACTTCAATCACCTTACGTCTTCTCACTTCACCTCAATCCTGCTCACCTCACATCCACAACTTCTCACATCACCTCACCTCCTCCTCATCTCATTCACTTCACTTCACAACACTCACCTCACCCTCTCACCTCACGTCACCTTACCCACCTAACTTCACCTCCTCAGCTTACCTCAACTTATCATCTTCTCACCACAACTCACCTTACCTCAACTCACCTCACCTTACCACAATTCTTAACCTCACGTCAATGCCCTCCTCACCTCAACTCACCTAATTCACCTCACATCCCCTCACCTCCATTCCACACCGAAACTCACTTCCTCAACTCTTCAAGTCACATGCCCTCACCTCCCCTCACCTAACACAACTCACCTAAGCTCCTCAACTCCCCATCTCACCTCCCTCCATTCTAACATTACTCACTTCACTTCCCCCTCAGTTCACTCAACACAATCCTCACCTCACCTCACCACATCACATCATCTCCTCACCTGACCTCACCCCCGCACCTCACCTCTGCTCACTCACTTCACCTCACCCCAATTCCTCAGCTCACCTCACCTCCACACCTCCTCCTCATAACATTCACTTCAATTCTCTCACCTTACCTCAAACCTCACCTCACCTCACCTCCACACTTTCTCACCTCAGCTCTCCTCACCTCACTCATTTCACCATAACTTCACTCATATCAAATACTCACCTCATCTCTCCTCATCCCCTCCTCATGTCACTTCCCCTCACTCACATCACCTCACCTCATCTGCTCCAATCCTCACTTCCCCTCACCTCCTCAAATCACCTCACTTCTCTCTCCTCAGCTCACCTCCTCAACTCACATCACCTCACAGCTTTTCAGCTCACTCACTTCTCATCAACACACCTCATCTTACCTCAATCATTACCTTACCTCACCTCACCTCCACCAAACTCCTCACCTCATTTCAAAACCTCACATAATCTCCTGACTTCACCACACATCCTCACCTCAACTCTCCTCACAACATATAAGCCCATTTCCTCAGCTCACCTCACTTCCACACCTCCTCCTCTTGTCGCTCATTTCTCTTCACTTCTCTCACCTCATCACACCACAACTCACCCCACCACACTCATTTCACATTAACTCCACTCACCTAAATTACTCACCTCACCTCCGCTCCTCACCTCCTCATGTCACTTCACTTCACTCACCTCATCTCAACTCTTCTGCTCACCTCCTCGCATCTCGTAAACTCCTCCTCAACTCACTAAACTCACCTCACCGCATTCCACACCCCACCTCACCTCCTCACATCACCTCACACACCACAACATATCTCACCTCAATAACTCACCTCCACAAATCCTCACATCACTTCATGTCTTCCTGACCTCACTCCCTTCAATAAACTTCACTCACCCCACCTCACCATTCCTCAACACACCTACGCACCTCCTCACCTCATCTCATCCCCTCAACTCACCTCACCTCACAAATCTCACCTCACCTCCTCTTCTCCTCGCATCACAGACATACTCACCTCACTTCACCACCTCACATCATCTCCTCACGTTACCTCACTTCCTCAACCACCTCACCTCTCTCAATTCACGTCTCTTCACCGCACCCCAATTTCTCAAATCACCTCACCTGAACAACTACTCTTCCCTTCACTTCACTTCACTTCTCTCATGTCAACTCTCCACAAACATCACCTCAACTCACCTCCTCTACTCAACAAAAATCACCTCACCTCACTCATTTCACCTTTCCTCCACTCACCTCAAATTCGTCACCTCACCTCCTCACCTCCTCATGTTATTTCCGCTCAACCACCCCACCTCACCTCAATTCTAACATCCCGTCATCTCCTCAACCTGCCTCAACTCTCCTCACCTTATCTCACTCCACCTATCCTCATCTAACCTCACTCACTTCATCACTCCTCAACTCACCTCAATTCCTCCCCTCCCCTCACCAAACCTCAACTTCTCACAACACGCCAACTTATCATCTCACCAGAGGTCACATCACCCCACCTCACTCTCTTCACCTCACCTCAATTCCTCCTCTCCTCACCTCCTCACGTCACATGCACTCCTCACCTCACCTCAAATCACTCACTTAACCTCACCTAATTTCGTCACCTCAACTCACTTCCTCACCTCTTCATGTCACCACCCCTCACCGCACTCACCTTACCTCACAACTCCTCAGCTCACCTCGCCTGAATTCACCTCACCTCAACTCTCTTCAACATCACACTTCTTCACATCACCTCACCCCAACTCATTTCACTGCACTCACCACACCTCACCTTCTCTCCTCTCACATCACATCCCTTCCTTTACAGCTAACTCACTTCACTTCAACTCACTCACCTCATCGAACTTCAATCCTTACCTCACTTCACCTCACCTCATCTCCTCACCCCTCCTCACATCACCTCACCTCACTTCACTCACCTAACCTCTTCTCACTTCACCTAAATTCCTGTTCACCTCACATCCACAACTTCTCACATCACCTCACATCCTCCTCACCTCATTCACTTCACTTCCCAACAGTCACCTCACCGTCTCACCTCACGTCACCTTACAGACCTAACCTCACCTCCTCACCTCACTTCAACTTATCATCTCACCACACTCACCTCACTTCACCTCACTCACCTCATATCACATCACATCACCACACTCACCTCATGTCACCTCACTTCAATTTTTCAAGTCACCTCACTTCCTCTCCTCCTCACTTCACCTCCCCTCATTTCACCACACCTTACCTCCTCCCCTCCTCACGTCACCTCAATTCCTGCTTAGCTCACACTTCAATTCTCTTCACCAAATTTCACAATAATCACCACACCTCACCTCGTCACCCCACCTCACCCCACTCACTGCACGTGTCTTCACCTTACACAAATTCCTAAGCTCACCTAAACTCCACAGTCATCCTCACCTCACTCAATTCTTTTCACTTCTCTCACCTCCCTCAAACCTCACCTCAACTCACTTCCTCTTCTCACCACAAATCACCGCACCTCACTCATTAAACCTTACCTCCACTCACCTCAACACTCCAGCGCCCCTCCTCCGCTCCTCCTGTCACTTCACTTCACCCACCTCACCGCACATTCTCAGCCCCTAACATCATTTAATATCCTCCTCAGCTCACTCACCCCACCTCACCTCAATCCTCACCTCACTA
Organism: Smutsia gigantea; assembly: GCA_032199065.1. Taxonomy (NCBI): domain Eukaryota; kingdom Metazoa; phylum Chordata; class Mammalia; order Pholidota; family Manidae; genus Smutsia; species Smutsia gigantea. Next base: position 150,848 of record JAVSCE010006059.1, on the reverse strand, counting down.
CACCTCCTCACGTCATCTCCTCACCTCACTTCCTTTCCTCACCTCACCTAACCTCACTTCACTCACCTAACCTCTTCTCAATTCAAATCAATTCCTTCCCACCTCACATCCGCCATTCCTCACATCACCTCACGTCCTTACCTCATTCAATTCACTTCACAATACTCACCTCACCTTCTCACCTCACGTCACCTTACCCACCTAACCACACCTCCTCACCTCACATCAACTTATCATCTCACCACAATCTTCTCACTTCACCTCACTCACCTCACATCACCTCACATCAAAACAATCACTTCACATCACCTCACATCAATTCCTCAATCACCTCACTTCGTCCCCTCTTCACTTCACCTCCCGTCATTTCACTACACCTTAAGTCCTCCCCTCCTCACGTCACCTCAATTCCTCCTTAGCTCACACTTCAATTCTCTTCATCAAATCTCACCACAATAATCACCTCAATTCTCTTCCTCTCCTCACCTCACCTCACTCCACGTCTCTTCACCTCACACAAATTCCTCAGCTCACCTAACGTCCACGCTGCTCCTCACCTCACTCCATTTCCCTTCTCTCACATGACTCAAACCTCTCCTCAACTCACCTCTTCTCACCATAAATCACATCACCTCACTCATTTCACCTTACCTCCACTCACCTCAATACGTCACCTCCCCTCCTCCTCTCCTCCTGTCACTACACCTCACTCACTTCAGCTCACCTCAAATGCTCACCTCCTAACACCTTTTAATTTCCCCCTCACCTCACTCACCCCCCCTCACCTCAAACCTCACCTCACCTCACTTCATCAAGTCATCTCACCTCACCTCAGCTCCTCAACCCACCTCACCACACTCACTTAACCCCACTTCAACTCACACCAATAACTCCACTCACCTCACATCCACACTTCCCCTCCCCTCGCACACTTCACTTCTCTAACTTCACCTCACCACAACCTCACCTCAGTAAACCTCCTCACCTCACCTCACCTTATCATCTTCTCACCACAACTCACCTTAACTCACCTAACCTCACCTTACCAGCATTCATCACATATTCACGTCAATGCCCCTAATAACCTTAACTTACCTTTTACCTCAAGTCACCTCACCTCCCTTCCTCACCCCAACTCACTTCCTCAACTCTACAATCACATCCCCTCACCTCCCCTCACCTAACACAACTCACCTAACTTCCTCAACTCATCTCACCTCACACCGTCCTAACCTTACTCACTTGAATTCACCCACTCACCTCACCACAATCCTCACTTCACCTCACCTCCTCAGAGCATCTTCTCACATCCCCTCACCTCCGCACCTCAACTTAACTCACACACTTCTCCTCACGCCAATTCCTCAGTTCACCTCACCTCCACACCTCCTCATCATCTCACTCACTTCACCTCTCTCACATCACCTCAAACTTCACCTCACCTCACTTCCTGACTTCTCACCTCTACTCCCTCACCACAATCATTTCACCTTACCTCCACTCACCTCAAATACTCCCCTCACCTCATTCCGTCCTCATGTCAATTCAAATCAATCACCTCATCTCACCTCATCTGCTCACCTCCTCGCTTCCCCTCACCTCCTCAACTCAACTCACCTTTCTCACCTCAAATCACCTCCTCAAATCACATCCCCTCATGTCTTTTCAGCTCAATCACTTCACTTCAACTCACCTCCTTTAACCTCACTCGTTCCCTCACCTCACCTCATCTCCACTCCACTCCTCACATCACCTCACCACCTCACATCATCCCCTCACCTCACTGCACATCCACACCTCACCTCTCTTCACCCCACATCACCCCACTTCCTCAGCTCACCTCACTTCCACACCTCCTCCCCATGTCACTCATTTCACTTCACTTTTCTCACCTGACCTCATCTCATCACACCTCAACTCACCCAACCTCACTCATTTCACCTTAACGCCACTCACCTTATTTTTTCACCTCACCTCTGTTCCGCCCCTCTTCATGTCACTTCACCTCACTCACCTCATCTCCCCTCACCTGCTCATGTCCTCGCATATCATAAACTCCTCCTCACCTCACTTAACCCACCTCAACGCAATCCTCACACCACCTCACCTGCTCTCATCACCTCACACACCACACCTCATCTCACATCAATACCCCAACTCCTCAAATCCTCACATCACCGCACCTACTCCTGACCTCCCTCCTTTCACTTAAATTCACTCACCTCACCTCACATTTCCTCACCCCACCTACTCTCCTCCTCACCTCATCTCATCTCCACAACTCACCTCACCTCACTAATCTCACCACACCTCCTCTTCTCCTCACCTCACAGACACACTCACCTCACTTCAACTCCTCACATCACATCTCGTCACCTCAATTCTTCACCTCACCTCACCTCACTCAATTCACATCTCTTCACCCCACAGCAATTTCTCAGATCACCTCATCTCCACAACAATTTCTCACCTCACTAAGTTCACTTCTCTCCCCTAACCTCACCACAAACATCACCTCAACCAACCTCCTCTACTCACCACAAATCACCTCACCTCACTCATTTCACCTTACCTCTACTCACCTCAATTACCTCACTTCATGTCCTCCCTTCCTCATATCACTTCAGCTCACCAACCTCCCCTCACCACAATACAAACCTCCCCTCATCTCCTCCACCAGCCTCAACTCTCCTCACCTCACCTCACTCCACCTCTCCTCACCTCACTTCACTCACGTCACCCCTCCTCAAATCACCTCAGTACCTCACCTCCTCTCTGTAACCTCATATCCTCACACTTCACCTTATCATCTCACCAGAGCTCACATCACCTTACCTCACTCAGTTCACCTCACCTTAATTCCTCCTCTACTCACCTCCTCACGTCACATGCACTCCTCACCTCACCTGAAATCACTCACTTCAACTCACCTAAATTCCTCACCTCCACTCACTTTCTCACCTCCTCACGTCACCAACCATCACCACACTCACCTTACCTCACCTCCTCAGCTCACCTCGCCTGAAATCTCTTCACCTCAACTCACTTCACCCTCTCACTTCCTCACATCACCTCACCCCACCTGATTTCACTTCACTCCCCACACCTCACCTTCTTTCCTCTCACGTCACATCCCTTCTGTTCAGCTCACTCACTTCACTTCAACTCACTCACCTCATCGAACCTCAATCCTTACCTCACCTCACCACACCTCATCTCCTCACTCCTCCTCACCTCACCACACTTCACTCACCTAGCCCCTTCTCACTTAACCTCAATTCCTGCTCAACTCAGATACACAACTCTTCACATCACCTCATATCCACCTCACTTCATTCACTTCACTTCACTATACTCAACTCACCGTCTCACCTCACGACACATTACACACCTAAGCCCACCTTCTCACCTCACCTCAACTTATCATCTCACCCCACTCACCTCACTTCACCTCACTCACCTCACATCACCTCACATCACCACACTCACTTCAATTCACCTCCCCTCATTTCACCACACCTTACCTCCCCTCCTCACGTCACCTTAATTTCTCCGTAGCTCACACTTCAATTCTCTTCACCAAATCTCACCACAATAATCAGCACACCTCACTTCCTCACCTCACCTCACCTCACTCACTTCACGTCTCTTCACCTCACACAAATTCCTCAGATCACCTAACCTCCACATTCCTCCTCACCTCACTCCATTTCACTACCCTCACCTCCCTCAAAACTCCCCTCAACTCACCTCCTCCTCTCACCACAAATCATCTCACCTCACTCATTTGACTTTACCTCCACTCCCCTCAATACTTCAACTCCCCACCTCCGCTCCTCCCATCACTTCACCTCACTCACCTCAGCTCACAAGCTCACCTCCTAACATCATTTAATTGCCGACTCACCTCACTCACCCCACCTCTCTTTAATCCTCAGGTCAATTCACCTCCTAAAGTCATCTCCTCACCTCATCTCCACTCCTCACCTCACCTCACCTCACTCACTAAAGCCCTCTTCACCTCACACCAATTCCTCAACTCACCTCACTTCCACACCTCCCCCTCTGCTCGTACACTTCCCTTCTCTAAATTCACCTGACCACAAACCTCACTGCAATTCCCCTCCCCACCTCACTTCACCTTATCATCTTCTCACCATAACTCACCTTACCTCACCTCACCTTACCACAATTCCTGACCTCCTCCCGTAAATGCCCCTCCTCACCTCAACTCACCTCATTCACCTCACCGCCATTCCTCACCTCAACTTACTTCCTCAACTCTTCAAGTCACATCCACTCACCTCCCCTCACCTCACACAACTGACCTAACCCTCCTCAACTCATCTCTCTTCCCTCTGTCCTACCCTTACTGACTTCACTTCACCCCAATGAGCTCACCTCACCACAATCCTCACCTCACCTCACCTCCTCACATCATCTCAACTCATCTCACATCCGGACCTCAACTCAACTGACTCACTTCACCTCACTCACTTCACGTCACTACTCTCACCTACCCTCTCCTTTCCTCACCTCAGCTACTAACCTCCTCACCTCGTCTCACCTCTTCAACCCACCTCACATCACTAATCTCACCTCACCTCTTGTTATCCTCTCCTCACAGACATACTCACGTCATCTCTCCTCCTCACGTCACCTCCGTTCCTCACCTCACCTCACCTCACTCAATTCACGTCTCTTCAGGTCACCCCAATTTCTCATATCACCTCACCTCCACAACTCCTCCTCACCTCAATCACTTCACTTCTCTCACCTCCCCTCACAACAAACATCACCTCAACTCACCTCCTCTACACCACAAATCACCTCACCTCACTCATTTCGCCTTACCTCCACTCACCTCAATTACCTCTCCTCACATACTCCGTTCCTCAAGTCAATTCAGCTCAACCACCTCACCTCACCTCAATTGTAACCTCCCCTTATCTCCTCAACCTGTCTCAACTCTCCGGACCTCACCTCACTCCACCTCTCCTCACCTCACCTCACTCATGTCAACTCTCCTCAACTCACCTCAATTCCTCACCTCCCTTCACCTAACCTCACCTCCTCACCACACCTCACCTTATAGTCTCAGCAGAGCTCACCTCACCTCACTCACTTCATGTCACCTCAATTCCTTCTCTCAACTCATCTCGTCACATGCACTCCTCACTTCACCTCATCACTCACTTCACCTCAACTAAATTCCTCACCTCAACTCACTTCCTCACCTCCTCACATCACCACACCTCATGACACTCACCTTACCTCACCTCCTCATCTCACTTCACCTGAATTCACCTCACTTTAACTCTCTTCACCATCCCACTTCTTCACATCACCTCACCCCAACTCATTTCACTTCACTCCCCACACCTCAACTTCTCTCCTCTCACGTCACATCCCTTCCTTTTCAGCTCACTCATTTCACTTCAACTCACTCACTTCATCGAACCTCAGTCCTTACCTCAACTCACTTCACCTCATCTCCTCACCCCTCCTCACCTTATCTCACCTCACTTCACTCACCGAACCTCTTCTCACTTCACCTCAATTCCTGCTCACCTCACATCCACAACTCCTCACATAACCTCACCTCCTCCTCACCTCATTCACTTCACTTCCCAACACTCAACTCACCATCTCACCTCACGTCACCTTACCCACCTAACCTCACCTCCTCAGCTCACCTCAACTTATCATCTCACCCCACTCACCTCACTACACCTCACTCACCTCACATCATGACACTCTCCTCACGTCACCTCACCTCAAATCCTCAAATCACCTCACTTCCTCCCCTTCTCATTTCACCTCCACTCATTTCACCACCCCTTACTTCCTCCCCTCCTCACATCACCTCAATTACTCCTTAACTCACATGTCAATTCTCTTCACCAAATCTCACCACAATAATCACCACACCTCACCTCCTCACCTCACCTCACCTCACTCACTTCACATCTCTTCACCTCACACAAATTCCTCAGCTCACCTAACTTCCACACTCCTCACCTCACACCCTTCACTTAACCGCACTCACCTCACCTCACCTTTCCTCACCTCACCTATTCCCCTACTCACCTCATCTCACCTCCTCAACTCACCTCACCTCACTAATCTCAACTCCCCTCCTCTTCTCCTCACATCACCTCAACTCCTTTCCAGCTCACTCAAACACACCTCACCTCACCTGACCTCACTCATTTCACCTAACCTTAACTCACCACAATTCCTCACCTCGCCCAATCTCCTTAGCTCCTCTTGTCTCTTCATCTCACTCATCTAAACACCACACTTCCTCACCTCCTAAATTCACCTCTTCACCACACCATAACTCCACAACTCGTCACGTCACTTCACTTCTTCCTTATCTCACTCACTTAACTTCACATCTCTCACCTTATCTCACCACAATCCTCACCTCAGCTGACCTCCTCACATCATCTCCTCACAGCACCTCACTTCACCACCCTCACATCACCTCACCACAATTCAAATTGTCACCTCACCTCACCTCCATATCTCCTTACGTCACCTCCTCTCACTTCACTTCACCTTATCTCCTCACCTCCCCAAGTCTCTCCACTACCTCCTTACCTCACACACTACACATTTCCTCACACTTCTCACCACAGTCATCACATCAACACACCTCCTCACATCATCTCCTCACTTCACCTCACCTCCTCACCTCACCTCAACTGACTCACTTCACCTCTGTTCACCTCACCCCAATTATTCACCTCAACACCTCACCTCACTTCACTTAATTAGACCTCACCTAACATTAATTCCTCAACTCATGACGTCACATCACTTCATCCGATCCTCACTCAAATCACTTCACCTCACTTAACTCACCTCACAGCCATCACATCACCTCACCTCCTCATATCATGTCCTCACGTCACCTCACTTCATCACCTCACCTCACCTAACACAATTCACGTCTCTTCACCTCATCCCAATTTCTCAGATCACCTCATTTCTGCAACTCCTTCTCACCTCACTCACCTCACTTCACTTCTCTCATCTCACCTCACCACAAACATCACCTCAACTCACATCCTCTACTCACCACAAATCACCTCACCTCACTTATTCCAAATTACCTACACTCACCTCAGTTACCTCACCTCCCCTCCTCCCCTCCTCATGTCACTTCAGTTAACCCACCTCACCTCACCTCACTTCTAAGCTCCCCTCATCTCCCAAACCCGCCTCAACTCTAGTCACCTCACTTCAATCCACCTTTCCTCACTTCAACTTACTCAGTCACCTCTCCTCATCTCACCTCAATTCCTCACCTACCCTCACCTAACCTCACCTCCTCACCACACCTCATCTTGTCATCTCACCAGAGCTCACCTCAAATCCCCTCACTCACTTCACCTCACCTTAATTCCTCCTCTCCTCAACTCCTCACCTCACATGCAATCCTCACCTCACCTCAAATCACTCACTTACCCTCACCTAAATTCCTCACCTCAACCCACTTCCTCACCTCCTCACGTCACCACCCATCACCAAACTCACCTTACCTCACCACCTCAGCTCATCTCACCTGCATTCACTTCAACTCAACCACCTTCACCATCTCACTTCTTCACATCACGTCACCCCACCTCATTTCACTTCACTCACAACATCTCAACATCTCTCCTCTCATGTCACATCCCTTCCTTTTCAGCTCACTCACTTCACTTCAAATCACTCACCTCATTGAACCTCAATCCTTACCTCACGTCACCTCAGCTCATCTCCCCACCACTCCTCACCTCACCTCACCTTACTACACTCACCTAACTTCTTCTCACTTCACCTCTTCTCACTTCACTTCAATTCCTGCACAACCCACATCCATGACTCCTCACATCACTTCACCTCCTCCACACTTCATTCACTTCACTTCAAAACACTCAACTCACTGTCTCACCTCATGTCACCTTAATCAACTAAACTCACCTCCTCACTTCACCTCAACTTATCATCTCACCACACTCACCTCACTTCACCTCTCTCACCTCACATCACCTCACATCATCACACAAACCTCACGTCACCTCACCTCAATAATTCAACTCACCTCGCTTCCTCACCTCCTCACTTCACCTCACCTCATTACACGACACCTTACTTCCTACACTCCTCATATCACCTCATTTCCTCCTTAGCTAACACTTCAATTATCTTCACCAACTCTCAAGACAATAGTCACCACACCTCACCTCCTCCCCTCACCTCACTCACTTCATGTGTCTTCACCTCACACATATTCCAGAGCTCACCAAAACTCCACACTCCTCATCTCACTCACTTCATTTCACTTCTCTCACCTCACCTCACCACAAACATCACCTCAACTCACCACCTCTTCTCACCACAAATCACCTCACCACACTAATTTCACCTTACCAGCACTCACCTCAATACTTCATCTCCCCTACTCTGCTCCTCCTGTCACTTCACCTCACTCACATCAACTAACCAAACATGCTCACCTCCTAACATCATTTAATCTCCTCCTCACCTCATTCACCCCACCTCACCTCAATCATCACCACACCTCACCTCCTCAAGTCTTCTCCTCACCTCATCTCCATTCCACAGCTCACTTCAACTCACTCACTAAACCCTCTTCACCTCACAATAATTCCTCAACTCACCTCACTTCCACACCTCCCCCTCACCTCACGCACTTCACTTCTCTAACTTCACCTCAATGCAAACTTCACCTCAATTCACCTCCTCACCTCACATCACCTTATCTTACCACAACTCACCTTACCTCACCTCACATCACCTTTCCACAATTCCTCACCTCCTCACATCAGTGCCCCTCCTCACCTCAACTCACATTCACCTCACGTAACCTCACCTCCATTCCTCACACAAACTCACTTCCTCAATACTTCAAGTCACATACCTGCACCTCCCCTCACCTCACACAACTCACCTAACCTCCTCAACACCTCATCTCACCTCACTGCATCCTTACCTTACTCACTTCACTTCACCCAAATCACCTGACCTCACCACAATCGTCACCTCACCTCTTCACATCACTTGCTCACCTCACCTCAAATCAACTCATTCACTTCACCTCACCCCAATTCCTCATCTCCTCACTTCCATACCTCCTAATCATCTCACACAATTCACTTCTCTCACTTCACCTCATACCTCACCTCACCTCACCTCCTCAACTTCTCACCTCAACTCCATCCCCTCACTCATTTCACCTTACCTCCACTCACCTCAATTACTCACCTCACCTCACCTCATTCCCTCCTCATGTCACTTCACCTCACTCACCTCACCTCACCACATCTGCTCACCTCACTTCCCCTCACCTCCTTAACTCACCACACTTCTCTCACCTCAACTCACCTCCTCAACTTACATCACCTCAGGGCTTTTCAGCTCACTCACTTCACTTCAACTCGCCTCATCTAACCTCAATTGTAACCTCAACTCACCTCATCTCCACTCCACTCCTCACATCATCTCACCTCCTCACATCATCTCCTCACCTTACCGCACATCCTCACCTCACCTTTCCTCACTCCACATCACCGCAGTTCTTCAGCTCACCTCACTTACACACCTCCTCCTCACGTCACTCATTTCACTTCAATTCACTCACCTCACCTCAACTCATCACACCTCAACTCACCCCACCTCACCCATTTCACCATAAGTCAACTCACATAAATTTCTCAAATCACCTCACCTCCTCCCCTCCTCATGTCACTTCACATCACTAACCTCATCTCACCTCACCTGCTCACCTCCTCGCATCTCAAAAACTCCTCCTCACCTCACTCAACTCACCTCACCGCAATCCTCACCCCACCTCACCTCCTCACATAACCTTACACACCATACCTCATCTCACCTCAATACCTGGCCTCCACAAATCCTCACATCACCTCACCTCATCCTGAACTCACTCCCTTCGCTTAACTTCACTCACCTCACCTCACCTTTCCTCACCTCACGTACTCAACTCCTCACCTCATCTCATCTCTTCAACTCATCTCACTAATCATATCTCACCTCTTCTCCTCACCTCAGAAGCATACTCACCTCACCTCACCTCCTCACATCATCACCTCCAGCACCAAACTCCCTCACCTCACCTCACCACACTCAATTCACGTCTCTTCATCTCATCCCAGTTTCTCAGATCACGTCACTTCCAAAACTCCTCCTCACCTCACTCACTTCACTTCTCTTCTCTCACCTCCCCTCACCACAAACATCACCTCAACTCACAACCTTTACTGACCACAAATCACCTCACCTCACTCATTTCAACCTACCTCCACACTCCTCAATTACCACACCCCACCTCCTCCACTCCTCATGTCACTTCAGCTCACCCACCTCACCTCACCTCAATTCTAACCTCCCCTCATCTTCTCAAACCACCTGAACTCTCCTCACCTCACCCCACTCCACCTCTCCTCACCTCACCCATTCACGTCCCCTCTCCTCAACTCACCACAATTCCTCACCTCGCCTCACCTAACCTCACCTCCTCTGCACACCTCACCTTATCATCTCACCAGAGCTCACCTCACCTCACCTCACTCACTTCACCTCACCTCAATACCCCCTCTCCTCACTTCCTCTCTTAATATGAACTCCTCACGTCACCTCAAAATTCCCCTCACCTCACCTCCTCACGTTCCCACCTCACCTACCTCACCTCAGTCTTTTCACCATACCTCCACTCACCTCAAATACTCACCTCACCTCACCTCATCCCCTTGTCATGTCACTTCACCTCACTCACCTCACCTCACTTCATCTTCTCACCTCCTCACTTCCCCTCACCTCCTCAACTCTCCTCACCTCTCTCAAATCACCACACCTCCTATACCCACATCTCAGTGCTTTTCAGTACACTCTCATCACTTCAACTCAGTCACCTCCTCTAGCTTCAAGCTTTACCTCAACTCACCTCACCTCATCTCCACTCCACTCCTCACCTGACCTCACCTCCTCACATCATCTCCTCACCTCACCGCACATCGTCATCTCACCTCTCCTCACCCACATCAACCCAGCTCCTCAGGTCAACTCACTTCTACACCTCCTCCTCACGTCACTCATTTCACTTCACTACTCTCACCTCACCTCACCTCACCTCATCACACAACTCACCTCACCTCACTCAATTCACCTAAACTTAACTCATCTCTATTCCTCATCTCCTCATGTAACTTCACCTCACTCACCTAAACTCACCTCACCTCTTCACCTACTAAAGCCGCCTCCTAACCACACCCTACCTCCTCACCTCCTCCCGTCACTTACTTCTTCCTTCTCTCACTCATTTCACTTCACCACACTCACCTCACCTCACCACAACCCTCACCTCACCTCCTCACATTATCTCCTCACCTCACCTCACTTCACTGACATCACGTTACCTCACCTCACCTCAATTCGTCACCTCACCTCACCTCCATACCTCCTCACATCACTTCCCCTCACTTCACCTCACCTTACCTCCTCACCTCCCCAAGTCACCTCTCTACCACATACCTAACTACACTTCACCTTACACATCTCACCACAATCACATCATCACACCCCCTCACATTATCTCCTCTCCTCACCTCAACTCCCCAGCTCACGTCACCACACTCACTTCACCTCTCTTCAAGTCACCTCATATCTTTACCTCAACTCCTCACCTCACCTCACTTCAATTGAACTCACCTCACCTTACCTTCTCAAATCCTGACTTCACCTCAATTCATCCTTTCCTCACTCAAATCACTTCAACTCACTTACCTCACGTCACAGCCATCCTCACCTCACCTCACCCCTCATATTATGTCCTCACATCACCTCACTTCCTCACCTCACCTCACCTCACTACATTCACGTCTCTTCACCTCACCCCAATTTCTCAGATCACCTCACCTCCACAACTCCTCCTCACCTCATTTCACTTCACTTCTCTCACATCACCTCACCGCAAACATCACTTCAACTCACCTTCACTACTCACCACAAATCACCTCACCTTACACACTTCACCTCAACTCAATTCATCCTCTCCTCGCCTCCTCATGTCACATGCAATCCTCACCTAACCCTAAATCTCTCACTTCACCTCACCTAAATGCCTCACCTCAACTCACTTCCTCACCTCCTCACGTCACCACCCCTCACCACCCTCACCTTACCTCAACTCCTGAGCTCACCTCTCCTGAATTCACCTCACGTCAACTCACTTCACCACCTCACTTCTTCACATCACCTCACCCCAACCCATTTCACTTCACTCACCACACCTCAACTTCTCTCCTCTCACGTCACATCCCTTCCTTCTCATTTCACTCACTTCACTTCAACTCACTCACCTCATCGAACCTCAATCCTTACCTAACCTCATCTCACCTCACCTCCTAACCACTCCTTAACTCACCTCACCTCACTTCACTCACCTAAATTCTACACACTTCACCTCAATTCCTGCTCAACTCACGTCCACAATTCCTCACATCATCTCACATCCTCCTCACACCATTCAATTCACTTCACAACACTCACCTCACCGTCTCACCTCATGTCACCTTAAGCACCTAACCTCACCTCGTCACCTCACCTCATCATCCCACCACACTCACCTCACTTAACCTCACTCACCTCACATCACCTCACATCACCACACTCACCTCTCATCACCTCACCTCAATTCCTCAAGTCACCTCACTTCCTCCCCTCCTCTCTTCACCTCCCCTCATTTCACCACACCTTGCCTCCTCCCCTCCTAACGTCCCAATTCCTCAGCTCACACTTTAAATCTCTCCACCAAATCTCACCACAATAATCACCACACCTCACCTGACTCCACATCACTTCACCTCACACAAATTCCTCAGCTCACCTAACCTCCGCAATCCTCCTCACTTCACTATCTTCATTTCACTTCTCTCAACTCCCTCGTAACTCATCTCAACTCCCCTCCTCTTCTCATCACAAATCACCTCACCTCACTCATTTCACCTTACCTCCACTCACCTCAATATTTCACCTCCCCACCACCGCTCCTCCTGTCACCTCACCACACTCACCTCACCTAACCTCACATGCTCACCTCTTAACATCATTTAATCTCTTCCTCACCTCAGTCACCCCATCTCACCTCCATCCTCACCTCACCTCCTCAAGCCATCTCCTCACCTCTGCACCGCAACTCACCTCACCTCACAGCGTTTCCTCCAATCAACTCACTTCCACACCTCACCCTCCCATCGCACACTTCACTTCTTTAACTTCACCTCACCACAAACCTCACCTCAATTCACCCCCTCACCTCATCTCAGCACACCTGCTCACATCCTCGCATTTCGTAAACTCCTCCGCACCTCACTAAACTCACCTCACCACAATCCTCACCTCACCTCACCTCCTCACATCATCTCCTCACCTCACCTCACGTCCGCACCTCAACTCAACTCACTCACATCACCTCACCACAATTCCTCAGGTCTCGTCACCTCCAAACCTCCTCCATATCTCAATCCACTTCTCTCACCTCACCTCAAACCTCACCTCACCTCACCTCCTCAACTTCTAACCTCAACTCCCCTCACCTCCCTCATTTCACCTTACCTCAACTCACCTCACTCACTTCACCTCACCACATACCCTCCACGTGTCACTTCACCTCACTCACCTCACCTCACCTCATCTGCTCACCTCCTCACTTCACCTCACCTCCTCAACTAACCTCACACCTCTCACCGCAATTCACCTCCTCAACTCACATCACATCACGGCTTTTCAGCTCACTCACTACACTTCAACTCACCTCATCTAACCTCAAACGTTACCTCACCTCACCTGCCCTCCTCCCACTATCATGTCACTTCACTTCACTCACATCACATCTCACCTGCTCACCTCCTCGCATCTCGTAAACTCCTCCTGACCTCTCTAAATTCACCTCACCACACTCTTCACCCTACCTGACCTCCTCATATCACCTCACACACCACACCTCATCTCACCACATTACCTCACCTCCACATAGCCTCACATCACCTCATCTCCTCCTCACCTCACTCCCTTCACTTAACATCATTCAACTCACCTCACCTCACCTACTCACCTACTCACCTCATCTCATCTCCTCAACTCACCTCACTTCACAAACCTCAACTCACCTCCTCTTCTCCTCACTTCACAGACATACTCACCTCACCTTACTAATGTCACCTCACCTCTTCTGCTCACCTCACAGACATACTCAACACACCTCACTTCCTCACATCATCTCCTCACGTCACTTCACTTCCTCATCTCACCTAACTTCACTCAATTCACATCTCTTCACCTCACCCCAATTTCTCATACCACTCCACCTCAAAAAATCTTCACCACACTCACTTCACTTCACTTCTCTAACCTCACCTCACAACATCACCTCAACTCAGCTCCTCTGCTCACCACAAATCACCTCACCTCACCCATTTCAACTTTCATCAACTCACCTCAATTACCTCACCCTACCTCCTACCCTCCTCATGTCACTTCAGCTCACCCACCTCACCTCACCTCAATTCTAACCTCCCCTCATCTCCTCAACCCGCCTCAATACTCCTCACTTCACCTCACTACACCTCTCCTCACCTCACCTAACTAACGTCACCTCTCTTCAACCCACCTCAATAACTCACCTCCCCTCACCTAACCTCACATCCTCACCACACCTCACCTTATCATCTCAACAGAGCTCACCTCACCTCACCTCACTCACTTCACCTTTCCTCAATTTCTCCTCTCCTCACCTCCTCACATCGCATGAACTCACCCCTCACCTCAAATCACTCACTTCACCTCACCTAAATTCCTCACCTCAACTCACTTCCTCACTTCCTCACGTCACCACCCCTAACCACACTCACCTTACGTCACCGCCTCTACACACCTCGCCTGAATTCACCTCACCTCAACTCACTTCACCATCTCATTTCTTCACATCACCTCACACCAACTCATTTCCCTGCACTCACCACACCTCACCTTCGCTCCTCTCACGTCACATCCCTTCATTTTCAGCTCACTCACTTTACTTCAACTCACTCACCTCTTCGAACCTCAATCCTTACCTCACCTCACCTCATTTCCTCACCCCTCCTCACCTCACCTCACCTCACTTCACTCACCTATCCTCTTCTCACTTCACCTCAATTCCTGCTCACCTCACATCCACATCTCCTCACATCACCTCACCTCCTCCTCACCTCATTCACTTCACTTCACAACTCTCACCTCAGCGTCTCACCTCACATAACCTTACCCACCTAACCTCACATCCTCACCTCACCTCATCTTATCATCTCACCACACTCACCTCACTTCACCTCACTCATCTCACATCACCTCTCATCACCACACTCACCTCACATCACCTCACCTCAATTCCTCAAGTCACCTCACTTCCTCCCCTCCTCACTTCACCTCCCCTCATTTCAACACACCTTACCTCCTCCCCTCCTCACGTCACCTCAATTCCTCCTTTGATCACACTTCACTTCTCTTCACCAAATCTCACCACAATAATCACCCCACCTCACCCTCTCACCTCACCTCACCCACCTCAAATGCCCTACTCCTCACATCAAATCACATCCTTTCCATCTTTCTCACTTCATTTCAACACAGTGACTTCATCTCACCTCAATTGTAACGTCACCGCACCTCCACACCTTATCTCCTCACCTCTCCTTGCGTCACCTCACCTCTCCTCAATCCCTTCACCTCTCCTCACCTCAACTCAATTCCCATCAATACCTCAACTCCACAACTCTTCCCGTCACCTCACCTCTTCCTCCCCTCACTCCAATACACTTCACACACCTCATTTCCTCACCTCATATCACCTTACACACCTTGCCTCACCTACTCACCTCACCTCACGTTATCATCTTCTCACCACAGTGCACTGCACCTAATGTCACCACACCTCACGTCACTCACCTAACATCACCTCACCTCACCTCAATTCCTCAAATCAACTCCTCACTTCCTCATGTCCCCTCCCCTCAACTCACCTTACCTTAACCCATCTCACGTCACCTCACTTTGGCCTTACTTCTCTCACATCACCTCAGTCAGTTCACCTCACCACATTCCTCACCACACCTCTCCTCCTCACTTCATCTCCTCACCTCACCCCACCTCCTCACCTCAACTCTCCTCACTCTCTTCACCTCACCCCAATTCCTCAGCTCACATCACCTCCACACCTCACCTCAACCCCCTTCACTTCACTTCTCTCACTTCACATCACCACAAACCTCACCTCACCTAACCTCCTCATCGTCTCACCTCAACTCACCTAACCTCACTCCTTACAACTTACCATCACTAACCTCATTCCTAACCTCACCTCACCTCATCACATCATCTCACCTCACCTCACCTCTTCATCTCACCTCACCTAACTCACCTCACAGCACTTCAACTCCTGACGTCACGCCACATCTTTTACAGCTCAGTCACTTCACTTCAACTCATCTCATCTCACCTCAGGTCTAACCTCACCTCACCTCCTCACCTCATATCCCTAACCCTCGTCACCTCCCCTCACCTCACGTCACTGACCTCATCTCTCCTCACCTCTCAATTCACCTCCCCTCACCAAACTCACCTGCTCACCACACCTCAACTTATCATCTTCTCAACACAACTCACCTCACCTCAAATCACTCATGTCACCTCACCGCAATTCCTTACCACAACTCACCTCCTCTCGTCATGTCACTTCCCCTCACCACACTCACCTCACCTCACCTCCTCACCTCACCTGACCTGCTCAACTCCTCATGTTAACAGACGTCTATTCACCTCTCCTTACTAACCACACATCAACGCCTCTCGTCCTCACATCACATCAATTCCTTTTCAGCTCAGTCACTTCACTACAACTCACTCACCTCATCAAACTTCAATCCTCACCTCACCTCACCAAAACTATTCTCATCTGTCCTCACCTCTCCTCACCTCACCTCACTCACCTATCCTCTCTCACTGTACCTGTATTCCTCCTCACCTCAACTCCACAACTCCTCAAGTCACCTCACCTCCTCCTCACCTCATCCACTTCACTTCACTACACTCACCTCAACCCCTCCCTTCACGTCACCTTACCCACCAAACCACACCTCCTAACATCACTTCACCTTATCATTTTCTCACCAAAATGCACCTCAGCTCCCCTCACTCAATTCACCTCACCTCTCCTCACTTCATTTCCTCACCTCCTCACTGCCTCAGGACATGTCCCCTCCTCACCTCACCTCACCTCACTCACCTCATGTCACAGCACCTCAACTTAATTCCTCACCTCACCTCACATCATCACTTCCACATGTCACCTCCCTTCACCTCAACTCAGCTTACCTGCTCAACTCCTCACGTCACCTTTCTTCCTCCTTTCCTCACTCACTTCACTTCACCTCACCTCACTGCAATACAGAGCTCACCTCACCTCCTCACATCATCTCACCTTCACTCACCTTCTCACGTCACCTCACCTCACTCATTTCACTACTCTTCACAACACCCAAATTCCTCAGCTCACTTCACTTTCACAACTCCTCCTCACCTCACTCACTTCACTTCACTTCTCTCACCTCACCTCTCTGACCTCACCTAAAC
Source organism: Smutsia gigantea (assembly GCA_032199065.1). Taxonomy (NCBI): domain Eukaryota; kingdom Metazoa; phylum Chordata; class Mammalia; order Pholidota; family Manidae; genus Smutsia; species Smutsia gigantea. The sequence continues at coordinate 133,148 of JAVSCE010006059.1, read as the reverse complement.
TCACTTCCGCTTACCACAAATCACCTCATCTCACTCACTTCAGCTTTCCTCAACTCACCTCAATTCCTCCCCTCACCTCACCTCCTTAAATCCTCATGTCACTTCACCTCACTCAACTCACTTCACCTCACCTCCACACTTTCTCACATTATGTAAACTCCTCCTCACCTCACTCACCTCACCTCAATCCTCACCTCACCTCACCTCAATTCACCTCACACACCACAACTCAAATCACCTCAATTGCTCACCTCACTGTTCCTCCACAACTCCTCATGGCACATCACATCCCCATGACCTCACTCTCATCACTTCATTTCACACACCTCACCTAACCTCATTCCTCACCTCACCTCACCTCACATCATCTCCTCTCCTCAACTAACCTCCTCAACTCACCTCAACCTAATTCACCTCACCTCCTCACATCAACTCCTCATGTCCTTACATCACTTAAAATCTTCAAATCACGTCACCTCACTCACCTGACCTACCTCCCATCCTCCTCACATCACCTCTCATCTTTTTCAGCTCACTCACTTCTCTTCAACTCACCTCATCTAACCTCAATCCTAACCTCTTTCTCACTTCATCACTTCACCCCTCCTGACCTCACGTTGCCCCACCTCACACACTTCACTTCTCTCACCTCAGCTCCTCACCTCACGTCACCTTACCCACTTAACCTCACCTCCTCACCTCACCTCAACTTATAATCTTCTCAACCCAACTCACTTCACCTGACCTCACACACTTCACCTCACCTCACCTCCCCTCACCTCAATTCCTCCCCTCCTCTCATGTCACCCCACCTCACTTCAATTCCTCACCACACCTCAACTCCTCCCCTCCTCACCTCATGTCACCTCACCTCACCTCAATTTCTCACCACACCTCAACTCCTCACTTCCTCACGTCACCTCTCCTCACATTCCTCCTCATGTCCGCACATCACCTCTCTTCCTCCTTACCTCACTCAGTTCACTTTTCCTCACTAACCTCCCCTCACCACAATCCTCACCTCACCTTAACTCCACACATCATCTCACCTCACCTCACTGCCTCACTTTGCCTCACCTCACTCAATACACCTGTCTTCACTTCACCACAATTACACAGCTCACCTCACCACCACACCTTTACTCACCTCAATCACTTAACTTCTCTCACCTTAACTCACATCAATTCCTCACCTCACCTAATCTCACCTTTTCATTTTCCTTCATCTCACTCACCTCACCTCACATCCTCACTTCACATCCCCTCACCTCCCTTCATGTCAATCACCTTATTCCTCAACTCCTAACGTCACCTCAATTCATCCTTACCTCACCCACTTCACTTCACCTCACTCACCTCCCCTCACCACAATCCTAACCTCAACTCAGCACCTCACATCATCTCCCCAACTCACCTCACTTCCACACCTCACGTCACCTCAATTCACCTCACCTAACCTCACATACAAATTTTCTCACGTCACTTAAACTCCTCAACTCATCTCACCTAACTCACCTTACCTCCTCTCCTCCTCATGTCACCTCACCTCCTTTTCTGCTCACTCAATTCACATCAATTCACTGACATCATCTTACCTCAAACCAAACCTCACCTCACCTCAACTCATCTCCTAAACCCTCCGCACCTCACCTCACCTCACCACACTCACCTAACTTCTCACCTCACCAAAGTTCCTCAACTCAGCTCACCTCCACAACTTCTCATGTCACCTCACATCCTCCTCTCCTCATTCAATTCCCTTCACTTCACTCACCTCACTTCACATCCTCAGTTCACGTCACCTTGACCACCTAACCACACCTCGTTGCATCACCTTATTATCTTCTCACAACTCAACTGATCTCACCTCACACACCAGATCACCTCACCTCAAGTCCTCACCTCCTCACCTCCTCACGTCACCACCCCTCTCCTCACCTCCACTTACCTCCTCACCTCCTTAAGTCACCTCACTTCATCCTTACCTCAACCACTACACTTCATCTCACTCACCTCCAATCGCCTCTATTCCTCACCTCACCTCACCTCTTTATATCACTTCACCTCACTCACCTCACCACAACTCACCTCCCCACCTCCTCAGCTCACTCACTTCAACTTACCTCCTCACCGTGTCACGTCAACTCACTTCGTCCTTACCTCACTCACTTCGCTTCACCTCACTGACTTCACCTCACCACAATCGCCACCTCATCTCACCAACTCACATCATATCCTCACCTCACCTACTCACCTCACGTCACTGCAATTCACCTCACCTCCACTCACCTAACCTATTCACCTCTTCACGTCTCCTGACCTCCTCAACTCACCTCACCTCCATCAGATCACCTAACCTCCTCTGCTCCTCATGTCACCACACCTCCTTTTCAGCTCACACAGTTCACGTCAAGTCTCTCACCTCATCTAACCTCAATCCTAACCTAACCTCACCTCAATTCCTCACCTCACCTCACCTCCACAACTCCTCAAGTCACCTCACGTCCTCCTCACCTCATTCACTTTATTTCACTTCACTCACCTAACCTCCTCACCTCCTGTCACCTTAACCTAATTTTCCTCCGCACCTCACCTCACCTTATCATCTTCTCACCACAACTCACCTCACCTCACCTCACTCACTACACCTCATCAAAATTCTCACCTACCTGTGGAGAGCGGTTGGGACAGAAGGAGCAAGAGTACAGGACAGGACTGATTATGTTTTTGTGCCTCGTCTCCATCTAAGGCCTGAACCGGGCCTGACTCTGAAAGTAACTTTGAATAGTTTCCTAAGTTCCAGGTACAAGTATCTCAGGAATGCAGGGAGGTCTTCTCTCAAGGCCAGCCACCTGGACCAGATGCCCCCAGGTGTATGTGACTTAAGTATTGGATTAATGTCTGATTGGATGGATCTGTGGGCAATACTTAAGTGATTGGATTGAGGTCCTTGAGAAAGGTGTGTGAATCTAATCTGTAGGCAGTTCATGTGTATATAAGCCATGACAGAATAAAGCTTCTTTCCATTCTGCATTCTGCACCAGTTTGCCTTCCCGTCGTCTTGTATATACAGCCTGACGCCCCCACTCGGGAACTGTTCGACCCCTGCCAGCAGGCCCTGGCACCTACTCACCTCCTCAACTCACCTCACCTTCCTCACCTCATATCACCTAACCTCTCCTCAATTCATCACCTCACCTCACCTCATCACCTCCTTATATCACCTCCCTTCACCTCACCTCACCTTACTTCCTCACTTCCTTGTCACCTCACTTCCTCCTTACCACACTAAATACACTTCACTTCACACATCTCACCACAATTCTTACCTCACCTTACCTCCTCACATCTTCACCTCACCTCACCTCATTCACTTCAGATCTATTCACCTCACCACAATTCCTCACCTCACATCCTCACTTCACAACCCCTCACCTCCCTTCATGTCAATCACCTTATTCCTCAACTCCTAACGTCACCTCAATTCATCCTTACCTCACCCACTTCACTTCACCTCACTCAACTCACCTCCACACCTCATCTTCACCTCACTTCACTTCTCTCACCTCACCTCACCACAAACTTCACCTCACCTCACACAACTCACATCTCTTCACCCCACCCTAATTACTCAACTCACCTCACCTCCACACCTCTTCTACTCACTCATTTCACATTGCTTCTCTCACCTCACCTCACCACAAAACTCACCTCACCTCACCTCCTCATCTTCTCACCTCACCTCACTTCACTCATTTCACTTTACATCAACTCACATTAATTCCTCACCACACCTCACCTACTCACCCCCTCATATCTCTTCACTCACCTCACATCAACTCACCTTCTCACATCCACACATCACATCATATAACCTCCCCTCACATCATTCACCTCACCTTTCATCTTCACCTCATGTCACCTCACTTGGTTTTTACCTCACCCACATAATTTCACATCACTCACCTCACCTCTCCTAAATCCTCATCTTCCTCAACTCCTCATATAATCTCCCCTCACCTCACTTCCTCACGGCACCTTGCCGCAATTCCTCACCTCCTCACCTCCTCACGTCACTTCCCTTCCTCACCGCACCTCAATTCAATCACCTAACCTCACGTCACCTCACCTCAGTTTGTCACCTCACCTCAGTTTGTCACCTCACCTCAAATCCTAACCTCTGCATGCCACCTCCCCTCATTACACATTACCTCCTGACCTCCCCAAGGGACCTCACTTCCTCATTACCTCACTCACTACTATTCATCTCACTCAGCTCACCACAAAACTCACCTCATCTCACCTCCTCACATCATCTCCTCACCTAACTTTACCTATACAAATCACCTCACCTCACTTTTCCTCACCCCAATTCCACAGCTCACCTCAACTCCAAACCTCCTCACCTCACTCACTTCACTTCACTTCTCTCAGCTTATCTCACCTCAAAACTCACCTCACCTCATCACCTCATCTTCTCACCTCAAATCACTTCACCTCACTCATTTCCCCATACCTCCACTCACCTCAATTACTTCACCTCAACTCATCAGTTCCTCATGTCACTTCACCTCACTCACCTCAACTCTCCTCACCTGCTCACCTCCAAATATCTTGTAAACTCCTCCTAACATCACTCACCTCACCTCACCACAATCCTCTCTTAACATCACCTCAATTCACCTCACTCACCCCACCGCATCTCACCCCAATACATCACTGTCTCTTTTCTTCACATCACTTCAACTCCTCAACATCACTCACCTCACTCACCTCACCTCTCCCGCTCTCCTCCTCACTTCACATCACCTTTTCAGCTCTCACTTCACTTCAATTCACCTCATCTAACCTCAATCCAAACCTCACCTCACTTCACGTCCTCTGCTCACCCCTCCTCACCTCACCTCAATTCCTCACTTCACCTTACCTCCACAACTCCTCATGTCACCTCACTTCCTCCTCACCTCATTCACTTCATTCACTACACTCACCTCCAGTCCACACCTCACTTCACCTTACCCACCTAACCTCACCTTCTCACTTCACCTAAATTTTTCATCTTCCCAATACAACTCTCCACACCTCACTGCACTCACTTCACCTCACCTAAATTCCTCACCTCCTCACCTCCTCAGTACACCTCCCCTCCTCAACTCACCTCAACTCACTCACCTCACTTCACCTCAACTTACCTCAATTTCTCACCTCACCTCACTTCCTCACCTCCTCATGTCACCTCCCCTCACCTCACCTAACCACAGTTCCTCACCTCCTCACATCACCTATCTTCATGCTTACCTCGCTCACTTCACTTTACCTCACTCACCTACCCTCAAGGCAATCCTCACCACACCTTACCTCCTCACATCAACTCCTCACCTCACTGCACGACCTGACCTCACCTCACATCACTCACTACACCTCTCTTCATCTCACCCTAATTCCTCAGCTCACCTCACCTCCACAACTACTCCTAACCTCACTTACTTCACTTCACTTCTCTCACCTCACCTCACCTCAAACCTCACCTCAAGTCTCCTCAATTTCTCACCTCACCTCACTACACTCATTTCCCCTTACCTAAACTCAAACCAATTACTCACCTCTCCTCAAATCTTCACTTCCTCATGTTACATCCCCTCATTTCCCCTGAACTCAGTCACCTCACCTTTTCTCCTCACCTCCTCAGGTCACCTCAATTCATCCTATCCTCACTCACTTCACTTCACCTCACTCACCCCACCTAACCACATTCCTCCAGAAAACATCTCCTCCTCACATCTGCTCACCTCACCTCACCTCCTCAACTCACTTCACTTCATTCACTACACCACTCTTAACCGCAACCCAATTCCTCATCTCACCTAATCTCCGCACTTCCTCCTCCCCTTACGTCATTTCACTTCTCTCACCTCAAACCTCACCTCACCTTGCCTCCTCATCTTCTCAACTCACATCACCTCTGTCATTTCCCATTACATCAACTGACCTCACTTCCTCACCTCCTCACTTCCTCACATCACATCCCCTCACCTCCCTTCACATCACTCACCTCACCTTACCTCTTCAAATCCTCACATCACAACACTTCATACTTACCTCACACATCTCAATTCACCTCACCACAATCCTCACCTCTCCTCACCTCCTCACATCATCTCCTCACCTCAAGTCACCTCCTCACCAAACCTACTCACCTCACTTCACCTCCTCAACTCACCTCAACCCAGCTTCTCACCAACTCACATCACCTCACATCCACAACTCACCTCACCTCACTCAACACAAGTCCTCTACTCCTCACATCACCTCACATCCTTTTCAGCTCTCTCAATTTCAACCCACTCACTTCATCTCACCTCAATTTTAAAGTCACCACACCTCCTCACCTCATCTCCTCACCTCTCATCATCTCACTTCACCTCACCTCTCGCCCTTCACCTCTCTTTAACTCACCTCAATTCCGAACCTCACCTCACGTCCACAACTCCTATCACCTCACCTCCTCCTCACCCCACTACCGTCACCTCATTCACTCACAACAACTCCCCACCTCACGTCTTGTTATGCACCTAACCTTACCTCCTCACCTCACCTCACCTTATCATCTTCTCACCAGAACTCACGCTACCTCACCCCAGTCATTTCACCTCTCCTCACCTCACCACAATTCCTCAATTCTTCCCCTCCTCAAATCACCTCCCCTCCTCACCTCAACTCACCTAGTCACATCATCTCCTCACCTCCTCACCACACCTCACCTCACTCACCTCAACTCAACACAATTCCTCAGCTCACCTCACCTCCACAACTCCTCACCTCACTTCCCTTCACTTGTCTCAACACACCTCCCCTCAAACCTCACCTCACCTCACCTCCTCATCTCACCTCACCTCACTCATTTCACCTTACCTCAATAACCTTAATACCTCACCTCACCTCCTCATTTCCTCACGTCATTTCACATCACTCCTCTCACCTAACCTCACCTCCTCACATTTACATGTCACATACCTTCACCTCCCCTCACATCACTCACCTCACCTCTCCACAATCCTCACCTTAACTCACTTCCCCACATCATCTCTCCTCACCTCACTTCCTCACATCACCTCACTGCAATTCCTCACCTCCACAACTCCTCACGTCACTGCCCCTCCTCGCCTCAATGCACTTCACTCACCTAACGTCACCTCACCTCACCTCTATTCATCACCTAACCTCACCTCCTCACCTCCTCACTTCACCTCAACTCACCTCACTGTACCTCCTCACCTCCCCAAGGCACCTCACTTCCTACTTACATCACTCACTTCACTTCACCTCACCACAATCCTCACCTCAACTCACCTTGTCACATCATGTCCTCACCTCTCCTTACCTATTCAACTCACCTCACCTCACACACTTCACCTCCCCCCAATTCCTCAGCTCACCTCACATTCACACCTCCTCTTAGATTCACTCATTTCACTTCACTATTCTCACCTCATCTCAACACAAACCTCCCCTCACCTCAACTCATTTCACCTCAAATCACTTCACCGCAACATTTCACATTTCCTGCACTCACCTCAATTACCTCACCTCAACTCATCCTTTCTTCATGTTACTTCACCTCCCTCACCTCACCTAACCTCAACTAGTCACCTCCTAACTTCATGTAAACTCCTTCTAACTTCACCCACCTCACCTCACATCAATCCTCACCTCACATCACCTCCTCACATAATAACGTCACCTCATCACACTTCACCTCACCTTCAAACCTCACCTCCCCATGTCACCTCACTTCCTCCTTACCTGCCTCAATACACTTCACCTGATTCAACTCACCTCAACACAAACCTCACCACACCTCACCCCTTCACATCACCTCATCTCACCTCACCTCCTCACCTCACCTCCCCTCCCTCACTACACCACCCTTCACATCAACAAATTCCACATCTCACCTCACTTCCACACCTCAACATCACCCCACTCACTTCACTTCTCTCACCTCAAATCACCTCAAACCTCACCTGACCTCACCTCCTCCTATTCCTACCTCACTTCACCTCACTCTTTTTAACTTACTTAAACTCTCCTCAATTTCTCACCTCACCTCAACTCCTCATGTCATTTCACCTCACCCAACTTAACTCACCTCTCATCTTCACCTCCTCAAGTCCTGTCCCCTCACCTCACCTTCCCTCCTCACCTCCTCATGTCACCTCACTTCATCCTTACCTCACTCACTTCATGTCACCTAACTGACTTAACTTCACCACAATCCTCACTTCACCTCACCAGCTCACACATGCTCCTCACCTCAATTCTCCTCACCTCACCTTACCTCACCTACACACCTCTTCAGGTCACCTCACCTCAGCTCACCTCACCTCACTCACCTCGCCTCACCCCTTCTCACATCACCTCACGACTTCAGCTTTCTCCAATTCAACTCACGTCACATCACGTCAAACCTCACCTCACCTCACCTCCTCATCTTCTCACTTTTACTCACTTAAATCATTTCTCTTTACCTCACCTCACCTCCATATCTCAATTCACCTCACCCTCACAACTACATTGAGAGAGGTGAGGTGTTTTGAGGAAGTGAGGTGACGTGAGGAGGTGAGTAGGTGAGGTGAGTTTATGTGAAGTGAATTGGGGTGAGGAGCTGAGGAGGTGAGGTGAGGTGAGATGATATGAGGAGTTTAGGTGAGGTTTGGAATGAGGTGATTGGAGGTAAGGTGAAATGAGTGAGGTGATGTGAGTTTTGGTGAGAAAATGAGGAGGTGAGGTGCAGTGTTTGATTTGAAGTGAGGTGAGATGTGAAGGCAGTGAGGTGAGGAGGAGGTGTGGAGGTGTTGTGAGCTGAGGAACTGGGGTGAAGTGAACTGAGTGAGATGAGGTGAGGTGAGGAGTTGAGGATCGTGGTGAGGGGAGGGAGGTGAAGTGAGTGAGGTAAGGACGAAGTGTTGTGACGTGAGGTGAGGAGTTAAAGTGAAGTGAGTGAAGCGAGGGGAGGTGACGTGTGGTGAGTGAGGTGAGGTGAGGTGAGTTGTGGTGAAAAGATGACAAGGTGAAGTGAGGTGTGGAGGTAAGTTTTGGTGGGTAAGGTGACGTGAGGTGAGGAGGTGAGGTGAGTGAAATGAAGTGAATTGAGTGAGGTGGGGTAGAGGTGTGGTGACGTGAGCGGTTGTGGATTTGAGGTGAGGTAATGAGAGGTGAAATAAGTGAGGTGAGGTTAGAAGAGGTGAGGAAGGGTGAACGGATGAGGTGAGGAGGTGAGGTGAGATTAGTATTGTGATTAGATGGGGTGAGTGAGTTTAAGTGGAGTGGGCTGCAAAGGAGGTGTGGTGACGTGAGGATGTGAGGAGGTGAGGTGAGGTTATTTAAGGTGAATTGGGGAAACGTGAGCTGATGAGTTGAGGTGAGGAGTTGATACGAGTCATTGAGTTGAGGTGAGTGTAGTGGTGAAATGGTGTGTGAGGTGGAGTGAAGTAAGAACAGTGAGGTGACGTGAGGAGTACTTGAGGTAAGATGAGGTGAGGGGAGGTGATTTGAGGAGGTGAGGGGGTGAGATGAGGTGAGGTGAGTGAGGATGTGACATGAGGATGTGAGGTGAGTGAAGTTAGATGAGGAATTGGGTTGAGGTGAAGTGAATGAGGTGAGGTGATGAGGTGAGGTGAGGTGAGGGGATCATGTGAGGAGGTGAGGTTAGGTGAGGGGATCATGTGAGGAGGTGAGGTGAGGTATTGATATGGGAAGAGAGTTGAATTCAGTGATGTGAGGAGGTGAGGTGAGGAGATGATTTGAGGAGGTAAGGTGAGGTAAGGATTGTGTTGAAGTGAGGTGAGTGACGTGAAGTTAAGTGAGTGAGGTGAGGGGGAAGTGAGGTGATGTGAATGCTTAAGGTGATATGAGGTGTGGAGAGGTGACGTGAGGAGATGAGTTGAGTGAGGTGACGAATTGAGGTGAGGTGACCTTACGTGAGGTGAGTGAAATGAGGTGTGGTGCGGAGGTAACATGATGTGAGGAGCTGAGGAGGGGAGGAATTTAGACATGTTGAAGTGATTTCATTGAGGTTAGTCGTGGTGAGAAGATGATAAGGTGGATGAGTGATGAGGTGAGTGTAGGTGGGTAAGGTGACGTGAGGTGAAGAGGTTAGGTGAGTGAAGTGAAGTGAGTGAGGTGACGAGGAGGTGAGGTGATGTGAGGAGTTGTGGAGTTGAGGGGAGGTGAAGAATTTAGGTGAGGTATGGAGAGATGAAGTGAGTGAGGTGAGGTGATGAGAGGTGAAGAGGGGTGAGGAGATAAGTTGTGGAGGGGCGGTGAGGTTAGAATTGAAGTGAGATGAGTTGAGTTGTAGTGAAGTGAGTGATCTGGAAATGAGGTGAGGAGACGTGAGGAGAGGAGGTGACGTGAGGTGAGTGAGGTGAGGTAAGGTGAGGTGAGTTGAGGTGATGTGAGGAGGTGAGTAGGTGCAGTCAGGTGCCTTCAGGTGAGTGACGTGAAGTGAAATGCGTGATGTAGGAGGAAGTGAGCTGATGTGTGAGTTAATGTGAGGTGAGGTGAGGGGAGGTGACGTGAGGTGAGGAGGTGAGGTGAGGTTAGAATTGTGGTTAGAGGTGAGTGATTTGTAGTGGAGTGAGCTGCAGAGGTGATGTGACGTGAGGATGAGAGGAGGTATGGTGTGGTGAGGTATGGTGAATTAGGGTGACGTGTGTTGATGAGGTGAGGTGAGGTGAGGAGTTGATATGAGGCCGTGAGGTGAGGTGGGTATTGTGGTGTGGAGAGGTGAGTTATGTGGAGTGAGTTAAGGATGAAGTGAGGTGGCGTGAGTAGTTGAGGGGGTAAGATGAGGTGACGGAGGTGAATTGAGGAGGTTAGGAGGTGGGGTGAGGTGAGTGAGGTGAAGTGACATGAGGAAGTGTGGAGGTGAGATGAGGTGAGGAATTTAGGTGAGTTGTGGTTAGGTGACATGACTGAGGTGAGGTGTGGTGAGTAGATGAGGAGGTGATGTGAGGTGAGGTTTGAGGTGAGGCAAGGTACGAGAAGTGAAAGGAGTGTGGTGAGGAGGAGGTGTGGGGGTATATGTGATCTGACATATTGGGGTGAGGTGAAGCGAGGTGAAGTGACTGAGGTGAGGTGAGGAGGTCATTTGAGGTAAAGAGATGATATGAGGAGGTGAGGTGAGGTGAGGATTGTGGTGAGGTTGGTGAGGTGAAGTGTAGTGGGTAAGGTAAATAAGAAGTGAGGAGACTTGAGGAGGTAAGGAGTTAAGATGAGGTGTGATTTAGGGAAGTATTGTGAGGAGGTGATGTGGTGAGGTAAGGGGAAGTATTGTGGTGAGGTGATGTGACTTGAAGTGAGTGTTATTAGGTGAGGGGAGGAGCAGAGATGACGTGAGGAGGTGAGGAGGTGAGGAATTGTGAGGTGAAGTGAGGTTATGTGAGGTGGGTTGTTGTGAGAAGATAAGTTAAGTTGAGGTGAGGGGGTGGTTAGGTAAGAAGGTGTCTTGACGTGAGGTGGTGAGGTTAGTGAAGAGAAATGAAGTGAATGAGGTGAGCATGAGTTTAGGTGACATGAGGTGTTGTGGAGGTGAGCTGAGGAATTGATGTGAGGTGAGTTGAAATGAAGTGTTTGAGGTGAGGTGATCTGAGGGTAGGATTGTGGTTAGATGAGGTGAGTTGAAGTGACGTGTGAGACGAAATGGTGAGGTGACGTGAGGAGGAGAGGAGGTGAGGTGAGGTTATAGGGGTGAGGGGGGTTGAGGAGTTGAGGTGAAGTGAGGCATTGAGACGGTGATGTATTGAGTTGAGATGAGGTTAGGTGAGTGAGGTGAGATGAGGAGGTGAGGTAAGGTGAGGATTGAGGTGAGGTGAGATGAGTGAGGTGAGGTGGAGTTTACATGAAGTTACAAAATATGGTGGGATGAGGTGGGGTGAGTGAGTTGAAGTGGCATGAGGAGTGGAGGAGGGCAGGTGTGGTAATTGAGGTGAGTGAAGGTAAGGTGAAATGACTGAGGTTAGGTGAGTTGAGGAGATGAGAGGTGAGTTGAGGTGTGGTTTGAGGTGTGGTGAGGTGAGAAGGGTGAAGTCAAGTGAGTGATGTGAAGAGGAGTTGTGGAGTTGAGGTGAGCTGAGGAATTAGGGTGAGGTGAAGTGAGTTAGGTGACTTGAGGTGAGGATGTGAAGTGAGGTGAGGAGGTGATGTGAGGAGGTGAGGTGAGGTGAGGATTGTGCTGAGGTGAATTGAGTGAGGTGAAGTGAGTAATGTTAGGACGAAGTGAGGTGACATGAGGAGGTTAAGTGAGGAGATTTTGGTGAGTGGAGGTGACGTGAGGAGTTGAGGAGTTGATTTGAGGTGAGTAATTGAGGTGAAGTGTAGTGAGCTGATGTGAGGTGAGGACGGGACGTGACGTGAGAAGTTGAGGTGAGGAATTGATGTGGTGTTATGTGAGTGTGGTTAAGTGAGTGGAGTTGTGGTGAGAAGATGATAAGGTGAGGTGAGGTCAGGATGTGAGGTTAGGTGAACGGAGGTGAAGAATTGAGGTGAGGTGAGGAGAGGTGAAGAGAGTGAGGTAAGGTGAGGACAGGTGAGGAGTGTTGATGAGATGAGGTGAGGATGTGTGTTGAGGGTAGTATTGAGGTGAGATGTGGTGAGTTGAAGTGAAGTGAGTTGAAAAGGAGGTGTAGTGGCACCATGAGGAGAGGATGTGCGGTGAGTTGCTGTGAGGTGAGGTAAAGTGTGAGGTGAGGTGAGATGATTTGAGGTTAGGTGAGGTTAGGATTGAGGTGAGTGGAGGTAAGGTGAAATGAGTGTGGTGAGGTGAGTTGAGGTGAGATGAAGAGATGGGTGGAGGTGTGGATTGAGGGGAGGTGAAGTGAGGGAAGTAAAGTGAATGAGGTGAGGAGGAGGTGTGGAAGTGATGTGAGCTTATGAATTGAGCTGAGGTGAATTGAGGGTGTTGATGTGAGGTGAGGAGGTGAGATGAGGTGCGAATTTTGCTGAGGTGAGTTGAGGTGAGTGAGGTGAATTTTTTGAGGTCAGGATGAAGTGAGGTGACATGAGGTGAGGTGGTAAGGTGAGGTGAGTGAAGTAAGGGGAAGTGACATGAGGGAGTGTGGAGGTGAGTTGAGGAATTGAAGTGACTTGAGGTGAAGTTAGGTGAATGTGTTTAGGTGAGGTGAGGAGGGGAGTTATTGAGGGGAGGTTAGGTTAGTTGAGGTGTGTTGTGTTGAGTAGATGATCAGTTGAGTTGTGGTGAGGAGGTGAGGTTAGGTGGGTAAGGTGAGTAGGTGTGTTGAGTGAACTGAAGTGAAGTGAGTGACGTGAGGTTGAGGTGAGGTGACGTGAGGAGTTCTGGAAGTTAGGTGAGGTTAGGAATTGAGGTGAGGTGAAGAGAGGTGAAGTGAGGGAGTTGAGGTGAGGTGAGGTGGGGAGGTGTGAGTAGATGAGGTGGGTACGTGCAGCGAGGTTAGAATTGAGGTGAGATGAGTTGAGTGAGATTTAAAAAGTGAGAAAGCTGAAAAGGAAGGGAGGTGTCGTGAAGAGCAGAGGTGGTGAGGTGAGTTGAGTGTGGTGAATTGAGTTTAGGAGGTGAGGTGATGTGAGGAATTGAGTTTTTGAGCTGAGGTGAGGTGTGGAGGTGAGGTGAGGTGAAGAGATCATGTGAGGAGTTGAGTTGAGGTGAGGATTGTGATGAGGAGAGTTGAGTGAGGTGAAGCAAAGACGGAGGTAAGTATAAGGTGAGCTGACATGAGGTGCCCGGAGGTAAGGTGTGGTGAGCGAGGAAAGGTGAGGTGAGTGGATGTGACATGATGAGGTGAGAAGTTGTGGAGATGAGGTGAGGTGAAGTTTGAGGTTAACTGAGGTGAGAGAATGAAGTGAAGTGTGTGAGGGGAAGAGATGGAGTGGAGGAGAGGTGAGCTGAGGAATTGGGGTGATGTGAAGCAAGGTGTAGTGAATGAGGTGAGGTGAGGTGAGGAGGTGAGGTGGGGTGAGGAGATGATGTGAGGAGGTGATATTTTTGAGGACTGAGGTGAGGTGAGGTGAGTGAAGTGAAGTGAAGGAAATGAGGTAACCAGGAAGTGAGGTGACATGAGGAGGTGAGGAAGTAATGTGAGGGATGTGTGGGGTGGTGACCTGAGGAGGTGAGGTGAGGTGCGGTGAGGACTTGAGGTGTTGTGAAGCAACACGAGGTGTGTGAGGTGAGGTGAAGAGTGGAGGTGATGTGAGGAGGTGAAGAATTGAGGTGAGGTGATCTGAAGTGAATGATTTGATGTTAGGTGAGATGTAAAATGATAAGCTTAAGTGAGGTGAGGTGGTGGTTAGGTGTATGAGGTGACAATGTGAGGAGGTGAAGTGAGTAAGGTTAGGACGAAATGAGGTGAGATGAGGAGTTGAGGAGGTAAGGTGAAGAGTGTGAGTTGAGGGCAGGTGAGGGGATGTGACACGAAGGGTTGAGGAAGTGAGTTGTGGTGAGGAATTGAGGTGAGGTGACGTGAGGTGAATGAGGTGGGTTGAGTTGAGGAGTGGCGTTGACGTGAGGACGTGAGGAGTTGAGAATTGAGGTAAGGTGTGGTGAGGTGAGGTAAGGTGAGTTGTGGTGAGAAGATGAATAGGTGAGGTGAGGTGACTAGGTGAGTTTAGGTGTGTAAGGTGATGGGAGTGGAGGATATGAGGTGAGTGGAGTGAAGTGAGTGAGGTGAGGAGGTGTATTGTGGTGAGCTGTGTGGTGAGGTGAGCTTAGAGAAGTGAAGTGTGTGACTAGAGGGCAGGTGTGGAAGTGAGGTGAGCCGAGGAATTGGTGTGAGGTGAAGTGAGTTATGTGAGGTGAGGTAAGTGAGGTGAAATGACATGAGGAGTGGAGGAGGTGTGGTAAGGTTAGTAAATGAGGTGAGTGGAGTTAATTTGTAATGAGTGAGGTGAGATTGGTTTAGGTGAGAAGATGAGGAGGTGAGACTAGGTGGGTAAGGTGACATGAGGTGAGGAGGTGAGGTGAGTGAAGTGAAGTGAGTTAGGTGAATAGGATGTAAGGTGATGTGAGTCATGGAATTTATGTGAGGTGGGGTGAAGTGATTGAGGTGAGGTGAGGTTATGATTGAGGTTAGATGAAGTGAGAGAGTTGGAGTGAAGTGGTTGAGCTGAAAAGGAGGTGAGGTGATGTGAGGAGAGGAGGTCAGGTGAGGTGGGTGAGGTGAGGTGTGTTGAGGATGTGAAGTGACGTGAAGAGGTGTGTAGGTGAGTTGAAGTGAAGTGAGGTGAATTGGGTTGAGGTGTTTTTAAGAGGTTAGATGAGGTGAGGCGATGTGAGGAGGTGAGGGGAGGTGAGGAATGAGGGGAGGTGAGTTAAGTGAAGTGAAGTGAGTCAGGTCTTGAGCCGGTGAGGTGTCTTGATGTGCTGTGGGGTTGAGTTATTGAGGTGAGATGAGGTGTGGTGAGTGAGGTGAGATGAGTTAGGTGAGGAGGTGTTTATGTGATATGAGGAGGTGAGCAGGTGAAGTGAGTTGAGTTGAGTGAGGTGAAGTGACATAAGGACGAGAGGAGGTGAGGTGAGGTGTGTAATTGAAGTGAGGGGAGGTAAGGTGAAATGAGTGAGGTGACTTGAGGTGAGGAATTGGGGAGGTGAAGTGAGGTGAAGTTTTAAGTGAAGTGAGAGAAATCAAGTGGGTGATGTGAGGAGGAGGTGTGGAGGTGAGGTGAGCTGTGGAATTTTGGTGAGGTGAAGTGAGTGATGTGAGGTGAGATGAGGAGTTTTGGTGAGGTCAGGAGATGATATGAGGAGGTGAGGTGACGTTAGGATTTTGGTGAGGTGAGGTGAATGAGGTGAAGAAGAGTGAGCTGAAAATTAGGGGAGGTGATGTGAAGCAGAGAGGTGAGCAGAGGTGAGTGAAGTGAGTTGAGGGTAGGTGACTGTAGGAGGTGAGAAGGTGAGGTTAGGTGGGATGAGTTGAGGAGGTAAGGTGACGTGAGGAGTTGAGTAGGTGAGTTAAGGTCAGGAGAGGTGAATTGAGTTGAGGTTAGGTTAAGAGGTGAAATGAGGTGAGTATTGTGAGTTGAGGTGAGTGAGCTGAAGAAGTGAGGTGACGTGAGTAATTGAAGAGGTAAGGTGAGGTGATAGAAGTGAGGGTAGGTGAGTGGATGTGACGTGAGGAGGTGAGGGGGTTAGGTGAGTTGAGTGAGGTGTTGGGATTTTAGGGGATGTGACGTGAGGAGGTGAGGAGGTGAGTTGAGGTGAGGAATTCAGGTGAGTTGAGGTAATGGGAAATGACTGAGTTGAGGTGAGGCGAGAAGATGAGGTGAGATGAGGTGAGGTGTGTGGTGAAATGTGGTAAGAAAAGTTAAGTGAAGTGAGTGGGGTGTAGGGGATTTGTGGAGGTGAGGTGACATGGGAATTGGTGTGTGGTTAAGAGAGGTGTAGTTCATGAAGTGAGGTGAGGTGAGAAGGTGAGTTGAGGTGTGGAGATGAGGTGAGGAGGTGAGCTGAGGTTACGTTTGAGGTCAGAAGACGTGAGTGAGCTGAAGTGAAGTGAGGTGAAAAGGAGGTGAGGTGAAATGTGGAAAGGTGAGCAGTGGTGACCTGACATGAGGAGGTGAATAGGTGAGGTGAGGTTAGGTGAGTTGAATTGTGGTGAGGTGAGGTGAGTGAAGTGGATTGAAGTGAGTGAGGTAATGACGAAGTGATGTGACATGAGGAGGTGAGGAGGTAATATGAGGTGAGGGGATGTGATGTGAGGAGATGAGGAGGTGAATTGAGGAGAGGAAATGAGGGGACACGAGTTGATTGGGTTGGGGTAAGTTGGGGAGGGGATGAGATGTGAGGAGTTGACGAATTGAGGTGTGGTGCAGTGAGATATGGTGACAAGATAAGGTGAGGTGAGAAGAGGAGGTGAGGTTAGGTGGGTAAGGTGATGTGAATTGAGATGAGGTGAGTGAAGTGAAGTGAGGGTGTTGAGGAATAAGTGAGGTTATGTGTGGAGTTGTAGAGGTGAGGAGAGATGAGGAATTGTGGTGAGTGGAGGAGAGGTGAAATGTGGTGAGGTGAGGTCAGGAGTGGTGAGGAGGTGACGTGAGGAGATGTGGTGAAGTTAGGATTGAGGTGAGATGAGGTGAGTGATTTGAAGTGGAGTGAGCTGAAGATGTAAGGTGATGTGAGATGTGGTAAGGGGAGGTGAGTGAAATGAGGTGAACTGAAGTGGTGAGGTGACCTGAGGAGGTGAGTAGGTGAGGTAAGGTGAGGTGAGGTGAAATGAGATGAGGAGATGATGTGAGGAGGTGAGGTGATGTGAAGATTGTGGTGAATGAGGTCAGTGAGGTGAAGTGAAGTGAGTGAGGTAAGGACAAAGTGAGGTGACATGAGGTGAAAAGGTAAGGTGAGGGGAGTGAAGTGACATGAGGAGGTGAAAAAGTGAGGTGAGGTGAGTTGAGTGAGGTGAAGTGACATGAGGAGGTGAGGAGGTGTGGTGAGGTTCAGTATTAAGGAGAGTTGGGGTAAGGTGAAATGAGTGAGGTGAGGTGAGGTGAGTTTTCAGGTGAGGTGAGGTGATAAAAGTGGAGTGAGGTGAGGTGGATGTGTGGAGGTGAGGTGAGATGAGGAATTGGGGTGGGGTGAAAGAAGTGAAGTGAGTGAGGTATGGTGAGGTGAGGAGGTAAGGTGAGGTGAGATGATATGAGGGGGTGAGGTGTCGTGCAGATTGTACTGAGGTGAGTTGAGTGAGGTGAAGTGTAGTGAGGTAGGTAAGGATTGAGGCGACTTTAGGAGGTGAGGATGTAAGATGATTTCAGATGATGAGAGGGGATATAAAGTGAGGAGGTTAGGTGAGTTGAGGAATTGTGGTGGTGTTTGGTGAGGTGACGTGAACTGAGGTGTTATGGTGAAAGATAAGGTGAGGTGAGGTGAAGAGGTGACATTAGGTGGGTAAGGTGACGTGAGTAGGTGAGGAGGTAAGTTGAGCTGAGGGGTGGTGACTTGAGGAGAAAAGTGAGGTGAGGTGCGTTGAGTTGAAGTGTCACCAGGAGGGAGGAGGTGTGGTGAGGTTAGGAATTGAGGAGAGTTTAGGTAAGGTTAAATGAGTGAGATGAGGTGAGGTGAGATGAGGTCAGGTGAGGTGAAGTTTGATATGAGGTGAGGTGAGAAAAGTGGAGTGAGGTGATATTGAGGTGTGGAGGTGAGGTGAGATGAGGAATTGGGGTGAGGAGAAGAGAGGTGATGTGAGTGATGTGAGGTGAGGTGAGGAGGTGAGGTGAGATGAGGACTGTGCTGAGGTGAGTTGATTGAGGTGAAGTGTAGTGAGGTTGGTGAGGAAGTGAGGTGATTTGAGGAGTTGAGGAAGTAAGCTGAGTTCAGATGATGGGAAGTGATCTGAGGTGAGGAGGGGAGGTGAGTAGAGGAATTGTGGTGAGATGAGTTTAAGTGATGTGTACTGAGGTGAATAGTGGTGAGAAGATGATAAGGTGAGGTGAGGTGTGGAGGTGGGGTTAGGTGGATAAGGTGACATGAGGTGAGTAGGTGAGGTGACTGAAGGGAAGTGAAGGGAGAGATGTGAGGGTGATTTGAGTTGATGTGACGAATTTGAAGGTGAGTGGAGTTCAGAAATTGAGGTGAGGTGAGGAGAGGTTAAGAGAGTGAGGTTGGGTGAGGAGAGGTGAAGAGGGGTGTGGAGATGAGTTGAGGGGAGGATGTGAGGTTAGAATTGAGGTGACATGAGGTGAGTGAAGTGAAGTGAGTGAGCTGAAAAGGAGGTAAGGTGACGTGACGAGGAGAAGAGTTTAGGTGAGGTGAGTTAGTTGAAGTGAGTTGAGGAGGTGAGGTGCCATGAGGGGTTGTGTAGGTGAGGTGAGGTGAGGTGAATTGGGGAGAGGTGTGGTGGGAGAGTGAGGTGAGATGAGATGATGTTAAGAGGTGAGATGAGGTGAGGATTGTGGTGAGGTGAAGTGAAGTGAATGATGTAAGGTTGAAGTGAGGTGACATGAGGAAGTGAGGAGTGAAGGTCATTTGAGTTAGGTGAGGGGAGGTGAGGGGAGGTAATATGAGGACGTGAGGAGGTGAGGAATTGAGTTGAGGGGAGGTGAACTGAGGGGAGTTACATGAAGTGAGTGGAGGAGGGGTGTGATATGAGGAGTTGGGGAGTTGAGGACATGAGGTGAGGTGAGGTGAGGTGAGTTTTAGTGAGAAGATGGTATGGTTAGGTGAGGTGATGTGGTGAAGTTTTGTGGGTAAGGTGACATGATGTGAGGAAGTTTGAGTGAAGTGAGTGAGGTGAGGAGGAGGTGAGGTTAATAAGGTGAGGTGAATTGAGGTGAGGAGGGGTGAAGATATAAGGTGAGGAGGTGAGGTCACGTTAGAATAGAGGTGAGATGAGTTGAGTGGTTTGAAGTGAAGTGGGAGAGCTGAAAAGGAAGTGAGGGGACCTGAGGAGGAGAGGAGGTGCTTTGAGATGCGTGAGGTGAGGTGAGTTGAGGAGGTGAGGTGACCTGAGCAGGTGAGAAAGTGAGGTGAGTTGAGGTGAGGTGAATTGAGACGAGGTGAGGTTAGGAGGTGAGGTGAGGTGAAGAGTTGATGTGAGGAGATCAGGTGAGTTGAGGGTTGTGAGGTGAAGTGAAGAAAGTGAGATAAGGATGAAGTGAAGTGATATGAGTAGTTGAGGAGGGAAGGTGAGGTGAGGGGAAGGGCCTTTGGGAGGAAAGTGGATGAGGTGAGTTGTGGTGAGTGAGGTGAAGTGACATGAGAAAGTGAGGAGGAGAGGTGAGGTGAGGAATTGAGGTGAGGTGAGGTAAGGTCATATGAGTGGTGAGGTGAGATGAAAAGATGAAGAGGTGAGGTTAGCTGAGGTTTGTGGTGAGGTGAGGTGAGAGAAGTGGACTGAGGTGAACAGAGTTGGAGTGAGTGAGGTGAGGCAAGGAGGTGCAGTGAGGTGAGGAGGTGATGTGAGGAGGTGAGGTTAGGTAAGGATTTTGGTGAGTTGAGTGAGGTGAAGTGAACTATGTGAGGGAAGGAAGAAGTGAGTTGACTTGAGGTGAATAAGTGAGGTAAGGTTAGGGGAGGTGATGTGAGGAGGTGATGAGATAATGTGAGGTGAGTGAAATGAGGGAAGGTGGGTGGAGGTGACATAAGGAGGTGAGTAGTTGAGATGACGTGAAGAAATTAGGTGATGTGAGGTGAGTGAGGTGAGCTGAGATGAGGAGAGAATGTGATGTGAGGAGTTTAGGAGGTGAGAAAATGAGATGAAATATGGAGGGTTGTGGTGAGAATATGATAAGGTGAGGTGAGGTGAAGAGGTGAGGTTAGGTGTGTAAGGTGATGCAAGTTGAGGAGATGAGGTGATTGAAGAGAACTGAGTGAGGTGAGGAGGATGAGAGGTGACATGAGGATTTGGGAATGTGAGGTGAGGTAAGGAATAGAGGGGAGGTGAGGAGAAGTGAAATGAGTCAGTTGAGGTGAGGTGAAGTGTGGAGAATTGAGAAGAGGTGAGTAGGTGGGATGGGGTTAGGATTGAGGTCAGATTAGGTGAGTGAGTTGAAGTGGGGTGAGCTGAATAGGAGGTTAGTTGACATGAGGTGAGGTGAGCAGATGTGAGTGAGGTGAGGTGAGTTGAGGTGAGGTGATGCGAAGAGGTGAGTATATGGTGTAAGGTGAGGTGAGTTGAAATGCGATGAGGTGATGTGAGGAGGTGAGTTGAGGCGAGGTGAAGATTGTGGTGAGCTGAAGTGAGTCAGGTGGAATGAAATGAGTGAGTAAGGACGAAGTGAGTTGACATGAGGAGTTGAGGAGGTAATATGAAGTGAGGGTTTGTGACATGAGGAGGTTAGGAGGTGAGGTGAGGTGAGGAATTGAGGTGAGGTGAGGTGACGTGTAGTCAGTGAGGTGAGGAGTGGAAGTGACATGAGGAGGTGAGGTGGTGAGGAATTGAGGTGAGGTGAGGTGAGGTGAAGTGAGTGTCGTCAGGTTAAGTGACTTGTGAGAAGTTGATAAGGTGAGTTGAGGTGAGAGGTGAGTTTAAGTGGGTAAGGTGATACGAGTAGAGGTGTGGTGAGACAAGTGAAGTGAGTGAGGTGAGGTTAGGTGAGGAGATGAAGTGAGGTGAGTTGTGGTTATGATTGAGGTTAGATGAGGTGTGTTGAAGTGAAGTGACTGAGCTAAAAATGAATTGAGGTGACATGAGGAGGAGACGATTTTGGGTCAGGTGAGTGAAGTGAGTTGAGTTGAGAGGTGCGTTGTTGTGAGGATGTATGTGTGGGGAGGTGATGTGAAGTGAATTGGGGTGAGGTGAGGTGAGGAGGTGAGTTGCGGTGAGGTGATGATGTGAGGAGATGAAGTGAGGTGAGGAATGAAGTGAGTTGAGGTGAGTGAATTGAAGTGAATTGACTGAGGTCATGAGGATGTGTGGTGACGTGAGTAAGTGTGTAGGTGTGATGAGGTGAGGAATTAGGTTGAGATGAAGTGTGGTGTGTGAACTGTATTGAGGAGGTGAGGTGAAGTGAGGATTGAGGTGAGGTGATGTGAGTGAGGTGAGGAGGAGTTTAAATTACATGAGGTGTTGAGCATGTGTTACAAGTTGAAGTGAGTGAGGTGAAGTGACATGAAGTGAGGAGGTGAGGTGAGGTGTGGAATTGTGGCGAGCTGATGTAGGCTGAAATGTGTGAGGTGAGGTGATTTGTGGTGAGAAAGGAGGTGAGTTTTGATGACCTTTGAGGTGAGGTGAGGTGAGAGAAGTTAAATGAAGTGAGTGAGGTGAGGAGGAGGTGTGGATGTGAGGTGAGCTGAGGAATTTGGGTGAGTTGAAGAGAGTTGAAGTGTGTGATGTGAGCTAAGGTCAGGAGGTGCAGTGTGGTGAGCTAATTTGAGGAAGTCAGGTGAGGTGAGTGTTGTGATTGGTGAAGTGAAGTCAGTGAGGAAAAGAGGAAGTGAGGTGATGTGAGGAGTTGAAGAGTTCAGGTGAGGTGAGGTGAGGGGTGGTGGCATGAGGAGGTGAGGAGGTGAGGTGACATGAAAAATTGAACTGAGTTGACATGAGGTGAGTGTGGTGACATGAGGGGATGTAGGGTGGGTTAGGTGAGGTGTGGTGAGTTGTGGTGAGAAGATTATAAGTTGAGGTGAGGTTAGTAGGTGAGGTTACGTGGGTAAGGTTATGTGAGGTGAGGACGTGAGGTGTGTGATGTGAAGTGAAATGAGTGAGGTAAGGAGAGGAGTAGTGGAAGTGAGGTGAGGTGAAGTGAGAAGTGAAGTGAGCAGTGAGATGAGGTGAATTTAGGAGGGATGAGGAGATAAGGTGAAGTGAGGTGAGTTTAGGATTGAGGTTAGATGAGGTGAGTAAACTGAAGTGAAATGAGTCAGCTGAAAAGGAGGTTTGATGTGAGGAGAAGAGGAGGTGAAGTGAGGTGTGTGAGGTGAGGTGAGCTGAGGAGGTGAGGTCACGTTAGGAGGTGAGTAGGTGATGTGAGGTGAGGGGAACTGGGTTAAAGTGATGTGAGGAAGTGAGGTAATTTGAGGACATGAGTTGAGGTAAGGAGGAGATATGAGGAGGGCAAGTGAGGTGTGTATTGATGCTAGGTGAAGCGACAGGTGAATTGAAGTGGGTGAGTTAAGGTGGAAGTGCGGTGATGTGAGGAGATAAGGAGGTAAGTTGAGGTGAGATGATGGGATGTGATCTGTGGAGGTGAGGAGGTGAGGTGCGTTAAGTGAAATGAGTGAGGTGAGGTGGAGGTTAGGTGATGGGAGGAGTTGGGGAGGTGAGGTGACAAGAGGAGTTGAGCTGTGGTGAGGGGAGGTGAAGAGAGGTGAGGTGAGGGTGGGTGAGGAGATGAGTTGAAATGAGAAGAGGTTAGTATTGAGGTTAGATGAGGTGAGTGATTTGAAGTGTAGTGATCTGAATAGGAGGTGAGGTGAGATGAGGAGGAGGGGAGGTAAGGTGAGGTGAGGTGAGGGGTGGTGACGTGAGGAGGTTAGGAGGTGTGGTGATGTGAGGGGCAGTGACCTGAGGAGGTGAGGTGTTGACGTGAGGTGAGGAAGTGTGGTGAGATGAGGTGACATGCGGTGAGTGAGGTGAGGTGTGGTAAGGAGGGGAGGTAACGTGAGGAGGTGAGGAGGTGAGGAATTGAGGTGAGGTGATGTGAAATGCATGAAGTGAGGTGAGTTGTGTTGGAAGATGATAAGGTGAGGTAAGGTGAGGAGGTGAGATTAGGTCAATAAGGTGATGTGAGGTAAGGAGGTGAGGTGAGTAAAGAGAAGTGAAGTGAGTGAGGTGAGTTGAGGTGAGGACGTTGGGTGAGGTGAGGAGTTGATGTGAGGAGGTGAAATGAGTTGCGGATTGTGGTGAAGTGAGGTGACTGAGGTGAATTGATGTGAGTGAGATAAGGTGGAATTGAAGTGATGTGAGGAGGTAAGGATGTTAGGTGAGGTGAGATGTTGGGAGGTGATGTGAGGAGTTGAGGAGGTGAGATGAAGTGAGGATTTGCGTTGATGTGAAGTGACGTGAAGTGAGTGAGGTGAGTTTAGTTGAGGGGAGGTGACGTGAGGAGGTGAATTGGTGAGGAATTGAGGTGAGCTGAGTTGAGCTGAAGTGAGTGAGTTTAGGTGACGTGAGTTCTAGTGAGAAGATGATAAGTTGAAGTGAGGTGAGGAGGTGAAATTAGGTGGGTAAGGTGATGTGAGGTGAGGACGTGAGGTGAGTGAAGTGAACTGAGTGAGGTGAGGTGTAAGTGAGGTGATGTGAGGAGTTGTGGAGGTGAGGTGAGGTGAGTATTTGAGGTGAGGTGAGGTGAAATGAATGAGGTGAGGTGACGTGAGTTGTGTTGAGAAGATAAGGTGAGGTGAGGTCAGGAGATGAGGTTATGTGGGTAAGGTGATGTGAGGTGAGGAGGTGAGGTGAGAGAAGAGAGGTGAAGTGAGTGAGGGGAGGAGGAGTTATGGAGTTTAGGTGAGCTGCGGAATTGTGGTGTGATGAAGAGTGGTGTAATTAATGATGTGAGGTGAGGAGATGATGTGAAGGGTTGAAATGAGGTGAGTATTGTAGTGAGGTGAGGTGACTGAGGTGAATTAAAGTGAGTCAGTTAAGGAGGAAGTGAGGTGATGTGATTAGTTGAGAAGGTAAGTTGAGGTGTGATGAGGGGTGGTGACGTGAGGAGGTGGGGAGTTGAGGTGAGGATTTGAGGTGATAGGAGGTGACATGGAGTGAGGTGAGGTTAGGTGAGTAGGGGTTGTGACGTGAGGAGGTCAGGTGGTGAGGAATTGAGATGAGGTAATGTGAGATGAAGTTAGTGAGTTGACGTGAGGTTAGTTTTGGTGAGAAGATGATAAGGTGAGTTGAGGTGAGGAGTTGAGTTTAGGTGGGTAAGGTGACGTGAGGTGAGGAGGTGAGGTGAGTGAAGTGGAGTGAGGTGAGGTGGATGTGTGGTGATGTGAGGAGTTAAGGAGGTGAGATGAAGTGAGGATTTGCGTTGATGTGAAGTGACGTGAAGTGAGTGAGGTGAGTTTAGTTGAGGGGAGGTGACGTGAGGAGGTGAATTGATGAGGAATTGAGGTGAGCTGAGTTGAGCTGAAGTGAGTGAGTTTAGGTGACGTGAGTTCTAGTGAGAAGATGATAAGTTGAAGTGAGGTGAGGAGGTGAAATTATGTGGGTAAGGTGATGTGAGGTGAGGACGTGAGGTGAGTGAAGTGAACTGAGTGAGGTGAGGTGTAAGTGAGGTGATGTGAGGAGTTGTGGAGGTGAGGTGAGGTGAGTATTTGAGGTGAGGTGAGGTGAAATGAATGAGGTGAGGTGACGTGAGTTGTGTTGAGAAGATAAGGTGAGGTGAGGTCAGGAGATGAGGTTATGTGGGTAAGGTGACATGAGGTGAGGAGGTGAGGTGAGAGAAGAGAGGTGAAGTGAGTGAGGGGAGGAGGAGTTGTGGAGTTGAGGTGAGCTGCGGAATTGTGGTGTGATGAAGAGTGGTGTAATTAATGATGTGAGGTGAGGAGATGATGTGAGGGGTTGAAATGAGGTGAGTATTGTAGTGAGGTGAGGTGACTGAGGTGAATTAAAGTGAGTCAGTTAAGGAGGAAGTGAGGTGATGTGATTAGTTGAGAAGGTAAGTTGAGGTGTGATGAGGGGTGGTGACATGAGGAGGTGGGGAGTTGAGGTGAGGATTTGAGGTGATAGGAGGTGACATGGAGTGAGGTGAGGTTAGGTGAGTAGGGGTTGTGACGTGAGGAGGTCAGGTGGTGAGGAATTGAGATGAGGTAATGTGAGATGAAGTTAGTGAGTTGACGTGAGGT
Source organism: Smutsia gigantea (assembly GCA_032199065.1). Lineage (NCBI taxonomy): Eukaryota > Metazoa > Chordata > Mammalia > Pholidota > Manidae > Smutsia > Smutsia gigantea. Next base: position 107,899 of record JAVSCE010006059.1, on the reverse strand, counting down.
TAGTTTTGGTGAGAAGATGATAAGGTGAGTTGAGGTGAGGAGTTGAGTTTAGGTGGGTAAGGTGACTTGAGGTGAGGAGGTGAGGTGAGTGAAGTGGAGTGAGGTGAGGTGGATGTGTGGTGATGTGAGGAGTTGTGGAGGTGAGGTTGGGTTAGGAATTGAGGTGAGGTGAGGACAGCTGAAGGGAGGTGAGGTGATGAGGTGTGAGGAGATGAGGTGAGTTGAGATGATCTTAGTATTTAGGTTAGATGATCTGAGTGATTTGAAGTGGAATGAGCTGAAAAGGAGGTGAGGTGATGTGAGGAGTAGCGGACATGAGATGAGGTGAGTGACGTGAGGTGATTTGAGGAAGTGAGGTGACGTGAGGTGTTGAGTAGTTGAGGTGAGTTGTGGTGAATTTAGGTGAGGTGAGGTGAGGAGGTGAGTTGAAGTTAGATGATATATGGAGGTGACGTGTGGTGAGTGAAGTGAAGTAAAGTGAGAGAGTTCAGGAGGAGGTGAAGTGAAGTGAGGAGGTGTGGCGGTGAGGTATTGAGGTGTGATGAGGTGTGGTGAATGAGGTGAGGTGAGTAGAGCATTGAGTTGAGCTGATGTGAGTGAGGTGAGGAGGAGTTTAGATGACATGAGGACGAGAGAAGGTTAGGAGATGTGAGGTGAGAGTGGCGGACTGACAGGAGGTGAGGAATTAAGGTGAGTTCAGGTAAGGTGAAATGAGTGAGGTGAGCTGAGGTGATTTCAGGAGATGAGGTGGTGAGGTGAGGTGGGATATGAGGTGATATGGGGTGAGAGAAGTGAAGTGAAATGTGTGAGGTGAGGAGGAGGTGTGGAGGTGAGGTGAGCTGAGGAATTGGGGTCAGATGAGAGGTGCAGTGAGGGAAGTGAGGTGAGGTGATGCGATGAGTTGAGGTGGTAAGGTGAGGTGACGATTGTGGTTAGGTGAGGTGAGAGGTGGTGTGAAGTGAGTGAGGTAAGGAGGAAGTGAGGTGACATGAGGATGTGAGAAAGTGAGGTGAGGTGAGGTGAGATGAAATGACCTGAGATGGGGTAAGGAGGTGAGGTGAGGCGATGATGTGAGGACGTGATTTGAGGTGAGGATTGTGGTGAGATGAGGTGAATGAAGTGAAGTGAGTGAGGTAAGGACAGTGTGAGGAGACGTGAGGTGAGGAATTAAGGTGAGGTGAATGAGGTTACGGGAGTTGGGAGGATGTGGTGTGGGGATCTGAGGTGGTGATGTGAGGAATTGAGGTGAGGTGAGGTGACGTGAGATGAGTGATGTGACGTCAGGTGTGGAGGGGACGTGACGTGAGGAGTTGAGGTGAGGAATTGACGTGAGGTGAGATGGGTTGAAATGTGGTGAGAATATAAGGTGAGGTGAGGTGACGAGTTGAGTTTCGGTGGGTATGGTGACGTGAGGTGAGGAGGTGATGTGTATGAAGAGAAGTGAAGAGAGTGAGGTGAGGAGATGAGGTGATGTTAGGAGTTGTGCGTGAGGTGAGGTTAGGAATTGAGGTTAGGTGAGGAGAGGTTAATTGAGTGAGTTGAGGTGAGGTCAGGAGGTGTCAGAGATGATGTGAGGAGGTGAGGTGTGGTTAGAATTGAGGTGAGATGAGGTGAGTGCGTTTAAGTGAAGTGATAGTGCTGAAAAGGATGTGAGGTGATGTGAGGAGAGGAGGTGAGGTGAGGTGAATGAGTTGAAGTGAGCTGAGGAGGTGAGGTGATGTGAGCAGTTGAGCTGAGGAGAGGTGAGGGGACGGTGGGTGAGGAGATAAGGTGAAGTGAGATGAGGTTAGTATAGAGGTTAGATGAAGTAACTGATTTTAAATGGAGTGAGCTGAACAGGAGGTGAGGTGAGGTGAGGAGGAGAGGAGGTAAAGTGAGGTGAGGTGAGGGGAGTTCACGTGAGGTGGTGAGGAGGTGAGGTGATGTAAGGGGAGTTGACGAGAATAGGTGAGGATTTGAGGTGAGGTGAGGAATTGTGGTGAGATGAGGTGACGTGAGGTGAGTGAGGTGAGGTGAGGTAAGGAGGGTAGGTAACGTGAGGAGGTGAGGAATTGAGGCTAGGTGAGGTGAAATGCGTGAGGTGAGGTGATGTGAGTGGTTTTGAGAAGATGATAAGGTGAGGTGAGGTGAGGAGGTGAGGTTAGGTGGGTAAGGTGATGTGAGGTTAGGAGGTGAGGTGAGTGAAGAGAAGTGAAGTCAGTGAGGTGAGGTGAGGTGAGGACGTTGGGTGAGTTGAGGAATTGATGTGAGGGGTGAAATGAGTTGAAGAAATGTGGTGAGTTGACGTGAGTCAGGTGAAATGTAGTGAGGTAATGATATGAGGTGATGTGAGGAGGTGAGGAGGTAAGATGAGGTGAGGTGAGGGGAGGTGACATGAAGCAGTGAGGAGGTGAGGTGAGGTGAGGAATTAAGGTGAAGTGAGGGGAGGTGACCTGAGGAGGTGAGGAAGTGCGGTGAAGGCTTGAGGTGATGTGAAGTGAAATGAGAGGAGTGCGGTGAGGTGAGGAGGGGTAGTGCCGTGAGGAAGTTTGGAGATGAGGAAATGTGGTGAGGTGAGGTGAGGTGAACTGAGTGATGTGTGATGAGGTGATTTGTGGTGAGAATATGATAAGGTGAGGTGAGGTTAGGTGGGGAAGGTGACATGAGGTGGGAGGTGAGGTGAGTGAAGTGAAGTGTAGTGAGTGAAATGAGGGATAGGTGAGGTGATGTGAGGAATTGTGGAGGTGAGGGGAGTTGCGGAATTGAAGTGAGTGAGGTGAGGGGAGGTGAGGATGGGTGAAGAGATGAGGTGGGGTGAGGTGAGTTGAGGATTGAGGTTATATGAGGTGAGCTCAAGTGATGTGAGTGAGATGAAAAGCATTGAGATGATGCGAGGAGAAGTGAGGTGAGGTGAGTGAGGTGAGGTGAGTTGAGGAGGTTGGGTTATGTGTGTAGGTGAGCTGAAGTGAGGAATTGAGGTGAGGTGAGGTAATTGATATTAGGTGAGGTGAGGATGGGACGGGATGTGAGGAAGTTTGGAGGTGATGAATTGAGTTGGGGTGAGGTGTGGTGAGATGTGGTGAGATGATAAGATGAGGTGAGGTGAGGAGGTGAGGTTAGGTGAGAAAGGTGATGTGATTTGAGGAGATGAGGTGACTGAAGTTAAGTGAATGTGGTGAGGTGACATGACATGAGGAGCTGTGGAAGTGAGGTGAGGTGAGGAGGGGAATTGAGGTGAGATTATTTGAGGAGGTGAGGTGAGGTGAGGATTGAGGTGAGGTGGGGTGAGGTGAGGAGATTAAATGATGTTAGGAGGTGAGCATGTGAGGTGAGGTGAGTGCGGTGAAGTGACACGTGGAGGGGATGATGGGTGGTGAGGGAATTGAGGTGAGTGGAGGTAAGGTGAATTGAGTGAGGTGAGGTGATTTGTGGTGAGAAGAGGAGGTGTGTTGAGGTGAGGTGAGAGAAGTGAAATGTAGTTAGTGATGTTAGAAGGAGGTGTGGATGAGAGGTTCAGATGAGGAATTTGGCTGAGGTGAAGAGAGGTGAAGTGAAGCGAGGTGAGGGTAGATGAGGTGTGGTGACATAATATGCGGAGGTGTGTGAGGTGAGTATTTTGGTGAGCTTTGGTGAAGTGAAGTGAGTGAGCTAAGGGGGAAGTGAGGTGACGTGAGGAGGTCAGAATTTGAGGTGAGGTGAAGGGATGTGACGAGAGGTGGGGAGGAGGTGAGGTGACTTGAGGAATTGAGGTGAGGTGACTTGTGGTGAGTGTGCTGATATTAGGTGATGTGAGGTGAGTTAGGTGGGGTGAGGTGAGTTGTGTTGAGAAATGAATAAGGTGAGGTGAGGTGAGGAGTAGAGGAAAGGTGTGTAAGGTGATGTGAGTTTCGGAGGTGAGGTTTGTTATGTGAAGTGAATTGTGTGATGTGAGTAGAGCAGAGGAGTTGTGGAGGTGAGGTGAGGGGAGGTGAAGTGAGAGGTGAGGTGAGGTGAGGAGGGGTGAGGTGAGGTGAAGTTAGATAAGGTGAGTTAATTGATGTGAAGTGAGTGAGCTGAAAAGGAGGTGAGGTGATGTGAGGAGAGAAGGTGAAGTGAGGTGAGTGTGGTGAGGTGAATTGAGGAGGGGAGTTTATATGAGGAGGTGTGCAGGTGATGTGAGTTGAGGTGAATTCGGGTGAGGTGACGTGATGATGTGTTTTTTTTGAGGTGGGGTGAGGATTGTCTTGAGGTGAGGTGAGAGAGGTGAAGTGAAGTGAGTGAGGTAAGTATGAAGTGAGGTGATGTGAGGAGGTGGAGAGGTAAGGTGAGGTGAGTGAGGTGAGGGAATGGGAGGGGATGTGACATGAGGTGTTGATGAGGTGAGGACGTTAGGTCAATTGTGGTAATGGGAAATAACTGAGGTCAGGTGAGGTGAGATGAGGAGGTGTGTTGAGGTGAAGATTTAGGTGAGGTGATGTGAGAGAAGTGAAGTGAGTGAGTTGAGGAGGAAGTGTGGATGTGAAGAGCTGTGGCATTAGGTATTGAGGTGGGATGAGATGTGGTGAGTGATGTGAGAAGGGTGAGGTGAGGAGTAGTTTATGTGACGTGCGGAGGTGAGCAGGTGATGGGAGGTGAGGTGAGTGAGGTGAAGTGACATGAGGGGAAGAGGTGAGGTCAGGAGAGTAATTAAGGTGAGTGAAGCTAAGGTGAAATGAGTAAGGTTCGGTAAGTTAAGTGAGATGAGGAACAGAGGGGAGGTGAGGTGAGAGAAGTGAAATGAGTGAGGTGAGTAGGAGGTGTTGGGGTGAGGTGAGCTGAGGAATTGGGGTAAGGTGGTGAGTGAGGTGAGCTGAGGTGAGTAGGTGAGGTGTGGTGAGCAGACAAAGTGAGGAGGTGAGTTGAAGTGAGGATTGTGTTGAGGTGAGGTGAGTTGGGTGAAGTGAAGTGAGTAAGGTTAGGACCAAGTGAGGTGAGATGAGGAGGTGAGGAGGTAAGGTGAGGTGAGTGAGGTGAGGGGAGGTGAGGGGATATGATGTGAGGAGTTTAGGATGTGAGTTGAATTGTGGAATTGAGGTGACGTGACATGAGGTGTGTGAGTTAAGTTGAGGTGAGGAGGGGCGTTGATGTGAGTAGGTGAGGAATTGAGGCAAGGTAAGGTGAGGTAAGGTGAGTTTGGAGGAGAGGATGATAAGGTGAGGTGAGGTGAGGAGGTGAGGTTAGGTGGGTAAGGTGATGTGAATTGGGGATATGAGGTGAGTGAAATGAAGTGAGTGAGGTTAGGAGGTGAATTGAGGTGAGGTTTGTTGTGAGGTGAGGTTAGAGAAGTGAAGTGAAGTGTGAGGGGAAGGGAAGGTGTCGAAGTGAGGTGAGCTGAGGAATTGGGGTTAGGTGAAGAAAGGTGTAGTGCGTCAGGTGATGTGAGGTGAGGAGATGATGTGGGGAAGGGAGGTGAGGTGAGGATTATGGTGAGGTTGGGTGAGTGAGGTCAGGAGGAGATTTCATGACGTAAGGAGTTGAGCATGTGAGTTGAGGTGAGGTGAGTGAGGTGAAGTGACATGAGGAGGGGAGGAAGTGAGGTGACATAATGGACGTGAGTGAAATTAAGGTGAAATGAGTGAAGTGAGGTGATTTGTGGTGAGAAGAGGAGGTGAGTTGAGGTGAGGTTTGAGGGGAGGTGAGGTTAGAGAAATGAAATGAAGTGACTGAGGTGAGGAGTAGGTGTGCAGGTGAGGTGAGCTGAGGAATTTTCGTTAGGGGAAGAGAGGTGAAGTGAGTGAGGTGAGGTGAGTTGAGGAGGTGAGGTGTGGTGACATAATGTGAGGAGGTGAGGTGAGGTGAGTATTTTGGTGAAGTTTGGTGAAGTTAAGTGTGTGAGCTAAGGAGGAAGAGAGGTGAAGTGAAGAGGTGAGGAGGTAAGTTGAGATGAGGTGAGGGGAGGTGTCATGAGGAGGGGAGGAGGGGAGGTGTCTTTAGGAATTGAGGTGAGGTGATGTGAGGTGAGTGAGGTGAGGTGAGGTGAGTTGTTTTGAGAATATTATAAGGTGAGGTGAGGAGGTGATGTTAGGTGGGTAACGTCACATGGGGTGAGGAGGTGAGGTGTGTGAAATGATGTGAAGTGAGTGAGGTGTAGTAAAGTATTGTGGATGTGAGGTGATGTGATATTTGGAGATTTGAAGTGACAGGTGAGTTGAGGTGAGGTGAGGAGGGTTGAGTAGATAAATGAGGTTAGGGTAGGATTGGAGTTAGATGAGGTGAGTGAATTGAAGTGAAGTGTGTGAGCTGAAAACGTGAGGTGATGTGAGCAGGAGAGGAGGTGAAGTGAGGTGGGTGAGGGGAGGTGAGTTGAGGTGAGATCATGTGGTTAGGTAAGTTGACGATGTATGTTTTGGTGAATTGGGGTGAGTTGAGTTGAGGAGGTGCGGTGATGTGAGAATGTGCGAGGAGGAGAGGTGTGAGGAATGAGGTGAGGTGGGGTGAGGGAAATGAAGTGAATTTAGTGAGGTCAGGAGGAGGGTAGGTGAGGTGAGGAGCTGTGGAGGTGATGATTTGAGGTGAGATTAGGTGTGGTGTGTCATGTGAGTTGAGAGGATTGAGTTGAGTTGAGGTGAGTGAGATGAGTAGGATTTTACGTGACGTGAGGAGCTGAGAAGCTGAGGTGAGCTGAGGTGAGTGAGGTGAAAAGGCATGAGGAGCGGAGGAGGTGAAGTGAGGTTAGTAATTTAGGTGAGTGGAGGTAAGTTGAAATGAGTGAGGTGAGATTTGTTGAGGTGTGATTATGAGTAGGTGAGGTGAGGTGAAGTGAGTGAGGTGAGGTGATTTGAGGTGATAAGTTGAGGAGGTGAGGTGAGAGAAGTGAACTGAGTAATGTGAAGAGGAGGGGTGGAGTTGAGGTGAGCTGAGGAATTGTGGTGAGGTGAAGTAAGTGAGGCGAGGTGAGGTGAGGAGAGGACGTGAGGTGTTGAGATGATGTGAGGAGGTGGGGTGAGGTGAGGATTGTGGTTAGGTGAAGAGGTGTAGTGTAGTGAGTGAGGTAAGGAGGAAGTGAGGTGACTTGAGGTAAAGAGTTAAGGTGAGGTGAGGTGTGGGGAAGTGATGTGAGGAGGTGAGGAAGTGAGTTGACGTGAGGAATTGTGGTGAGTTGAGGTGACGTGCAGAGTTGAGGAGGGAAGGTGAGGTGAGGGGATGTCAGGGGATGTGACATGTGGAAGTGAGGCAGTGAGGTGAGGTGAAGTGAAGTGACATGAGGAGGTGTGAAGGTGAGGTGAGTGAGTAATTGAGGTGAGTTGAAGTAAGGTGAAATGAATGAGGTGAGGTGAGGTGAGATGAGAATGTGAGGTCAGGTGAGGTTTGAGGTGAAGTTAGGTGAGGGAAGTGAAGTTAAATGACTGAGGTGAGGAGGTGGTGTGGAAGTGGGGTGAGCTGAGAATTTGGGTGAGGTCAAGAGAGGTGAATTGAATGAGGTGAGGTGTGGTGAGGAAGTGAGGTGTGGGGAGATGTGAGGAGGTGAGGTTAGGTGCGGATGGCTGTGAGGTGAAGTAAGTTAGGTGAAGCGAAGTGAGATAAGGATCAACTGAGGTGATGTCAGGAGGTGAGGATATAATGTGAGGTAAGTGAGGTCAGGGGAGGTGACGTGAGGAGGAAAACATGTGAGTTGAATTGTGAGTGAGGTGAACTGACATGAGGAGTTGATTAGGTTAGCTGAGGTGAGGAACTGAGGTGAGTTGAGGTAAGGAGAAATGAGTGAGGTGAGGTGAGGAGAGTTGAGAAGATGAGGCCTTGAGGTGTGGTGAGGTTTGAGGTGAGATGATGTGAGAGAAGTCAAGGGAAATGAGTGAGTTGAGGAGTAGGTGTGCACATGAGGTGAGCTTGGGAGGAAAGGTGAGGTGAGAATTGTGAGGGGCGGTGAGATAGGTGAAGTGAAGCGACTGAGTTAAGTAGGAAGGGGGTGACGTGAGGAGGTGAGGATGTAAGATGAGGTAAGGTGGGGTGGTGACGTGAGGAGGTGTGGAAGTGAGGTGTGGTGAGGTATTGAGGTGAGGTGATGTGATGTTAGGTGTGTGAAGTGAAGTTAGGTGAGGAGGGGTGGCGACGAGAGTAGGTGAGGAGGTGAGGTGAGGTGAGGTATTGAGGTGAGGTGAAAGGTGTAATGAAGTGAGTGAGGTAAGGAGGAAGTGAAGTGACTTGAGGAATTGAAGAGTTAAGTTGAGGTGAGCTGCGGGGAATTAATGTGAGGAGAGGAGGTGACTTGAGGTGAGGTGAGTGAACTTAAGTGACATGAAGAGGGGAGGATCTGTGGAAGTGAGGTGATCTGATGAATTGTGGTGAGATGGAAAAGTGAAGTGAGTGAGGTGTGGTGAGGTGAGGAGATGATGTGAGCAGTTGAGGTGAGGTGAGGTGAGTGAAATAAAGTGACATGAGAAGTGGAGGAGGTGAGGTGGGTTAAATGAGGTGAGTGGAGGAAAGGTGAAATGAGTGAGGAGAGTTGAGTTGACATAATGAGGTGAGGTGAAGTGAGGTTTGAGGTGAGATGAGGTGAGAGAAATGAAGTAAAGTGAGGGAGGTGAGGAGGATGTGTGGAGGTGAGGTGTGCTGAGGCATTGGGGTGAGGTGAAGTGAGTGAGGTGAGGTGATGTGTGGAGGTGAGGTAAAGTGATGAGGTGATGTGAGGGGGTGCCATGAGCTGAGTGTCGTGAGGGAAGATGATGTAAGGAGTTGAGGAGGTGAGTTGAGGTGAGGAAATGAGGTGACGTGAGGTGACGAGGTTATGTGAGGAGGGAATATTACATGAAAGGTTGAGGAGGTGAGGAATTGAGGTTTGGTGAGGTGAAGTGAGGTGAGTTGTGGTGAGAAGTTAAGTTGACATGATGCAGGACGTGAGGTTAAGTGGGTAAGGTGACATGCATGAAGAATTTAGGATAGTGAAGTGAAGTTAGTGAGGTGAGGAGGATGGGCGGTGATGTGAGTTGTTGAGGTGAGGTTAGGTGAAGCGAGGTGATGTGAGGAGGTGAGAAGTTGAGCAGATGTGTGGAATTGAGGTGAGGTGTGGTGAAGTGATATAAGGGAGGTGAGGTGAGTAGGGTAGGTGAAATGAAGAGGTGAGGAGGTGAAGAATTCTGGTGAGGTGAAGTTAGTGATGTGATAGGTGAGTTTAGGAATAGAAAATGAAAAGTTGAAGTGAGGTGAGCAGAGGAGGTTATGTGGGTAAGTTGACGTGAGGTGAGGAGGTGAGGTGAGTTGAGTTATGTTAAGTGCAGTGAGTGAGGTAAGTAGGAATTGAGGTGACGTGAGAAGAGGAGGAGGTAAGGTGATGTGACTGAGGTGAGTGGAGGTCCCGTAATATGATATGAGGTGGTGAGGAGGTGAGGTGAGTTTAGTGAGGTGGTGTGAGCTGAGGAGGTGTAGTGACGGGAGTAGGTAAATAGGTGAGGTGAGGAAATGAGGTGAAGTCGGGTGATGTGAGGTGAATGAGGTGAGGTGAGGAGGGGAGATAACGTGAGAAGAGCAGGTGAGGTGATGTGAGTTTAGGTGAATTGGGGAGAGGTGAGGTGAGGAGGTGACGTGAGTTGAGGTGAGGATTGTGGTGAAGTGAGGTGAGATTAGGTGGGTAAAGTGATGTGAGGTGAGGAGGTGAGGTGAGTGTAATGAAGTGAATTTAGTGAGGTGAGGGGGAAGGGAGGTGACATGAGGATTTGTGGAGTTGATGTGAGGTGAGGAATTAAGGTGAGGTGAGGGGAGGCGTAGTGGGTGAGGTGAGGTGAGTGGTGAGGTGATGAGGTGAGGTGTGGATAGAATTGAGGTGAGATGAGTTGAGTGAGGTTGAAGTGAAGTGAGAGCTGAAAAGGAGAGGAGGTGAGGTGAGGAGATGATGTGACAGGTGATTAGGTGTGAGGAATTGAAGTGAGGTAAGGGTACGTGAGGTGAGGTGAGGTGAGGTCAGGTCAGGTCAGGTGAATTGGGGTGAGGGGAGGTGAGGAGGTGATGTCAGATGAGGTGACGATTGTGGTGAAGTGAGGTGATGTGGTGAGTGAGGTGAGGTGAGGTGAGGAGCGGAGTTGTGGTGAGATGAAGAGGTGAGAAATTTAAGTGAGCTGAGGTGAGATGAGGTGAGGCGTATTGTGGTGACAAGATGATAAGGTGAGGTGAGCTTAATAGGTCAGTTTAGGTGGGTAACATGATGTGAGTTTAGGAGGTGAGGTGATTGAAATGAAGTGAATTGAGTGAAGTGAGGAGGAGTTGAGGTGACGTGATGAGTTTTGGTGGTGTGGTGAGTTGAGGAATTCAGGTGAGGTGAGGAGAGTTGAAGTGAGTGTGGTGAGGTGAGTTGATGTGAGGGGTGAGGGGATGAGGTGAAGGGGTGAGGTGAGGTTAGAATTGAGGTGAGATGAGGTGAGTGATTTGAAGTGAAGTGAGAGGGCTGAAAATGAGTGGAGTTGACATGAAGAGGAGAGTATGTGAGGTGAAGTGAGTGAGTTGAGGTGATTTGAGGAGGTGAAGTGACGTGAGGAGGTGAGTAGGTGAGGTGAGGTTAGGTGAAATTGAGGTGAGGTGTGGTGAGGAGGTGAGGTGAGGTGAGATGTGATGAGGTGAGGTGATATGAGGGTTGTGGTGAGGTGAGTTTTGGTCAAGTTAGGAGGGGAGCTGATGTGAGTTGAGGAGGTGAGGTGAGGTGAGTGAGGTGAGGTTAGGTGGGTAATGTGACCTGAGGTGAGTGAGGCGATCTGAGGTGAGTTTAGGTGGAGAGAATTGGGGAGAAGTGATGTGAGGAGGTAACATTAGTTCAGTGAAGTTATGTGAGGTGAGGAGTGGAGTTGAGGTGATCTGAGGAGGGGAGGAATTTAGGTGAGGTGAAGTGACGTGAGGTGAGGTGAATTTTGGAGAGAATATGACAAGGAGTAGTGAGTTGAGGAGGTGAGGTTAGGTGGGTAAGTTGACCAGGGGTGAGGAGGTGAGGTGAGTGAAATGAAGTGAATTGAGTGAGTTGAGGTGGAGTTGCAGTGACATGAGGAGTTGTGGAGGTGCGTGAGGTGAGGAATTCAGGTGAGGTGAGGAGAGGTGAAGTGAGTGAGGTGAGGTGAGATGAGGTGAGTGGTGAGGGGCTGAGGTGATGTGGTGAGGTGAGGTTAGAATTGAGGTGAGATGAGGTGATTGAGTTGGAGTGAAGTGAGAGAGATGAAAAGGAGTGGAAATGAGGTGAGATGTTGTGACAGGTGATTAGGTGTGAGGAATTGAAGTGAGATGAAGTGACGTGAGGTGCCTGAGGTGAGGTGTGGTGAGGTGAGGTGAATTGGGGAGATGTGAGGTGAAGAGTTGACATGAGCTGAAGTGAGGATTGTGAAGTGATGTGACGTGAGTGAGGTGAGGTGAGGTGATTTCAGGTGAGGTGACGTGAGGGGATGATGTGAGGTGCTGACTTGGGGTGAGGATTTTGGGGTGGTGAGGTGAGAGAGGTGAAGTGAAGTGAGTGTGATAAGGACAAAGTGAAGTGACATGAGGTGTTGCGGAGGTATGGTGTGGTGAAGAGGTGAGTTTTTGAGGTGAGCAGTTGAGGTGAGTTGAGGTGAGTGAGGTGAAGTGACATGAGAAGTTGAGAAGATGAGGTGTGGTGAGAAATTGAGGTGAGTTAAGGTATGGGGAAATGAGTGAGGTGAGATAAGGTGAGAGAAGTTAAGTGAGTGTGGTGACCTGAGGAATTTTGGTGAGGTGAAAATAGGAGAAGAGAGTGTGGTGAGGACGTGAGGACGTGAGGTGAGTTATGAGAAGATGATAAGGTGAGGTGAAGGTGAGGAGGTGAGTTTAGGTTGGTAAGATGACGTGTTGACTAGATGAGGTGAGTGAAGTGAAGTAAGTGAGGTGAGGAGGTGAGTTGATGTGAGGAGTTGTGGAGGTGAGGTGAGGTGGGGAACTGAGGTGAGGTTTGGAGAGGTGAAGGGATTGAGGTGAGTTGAGGTGAGGTGAGGAGGGGTGAGGAGATGTGATTGGGGGAGTTAAGGTTGGGATTGAGGTGAGATGAGGAGAGTGAGTTGAAGTGGAGTGAGTTGAAAATGAGGTGAAGTGATGTCCAGAGGAGAGAGGTGGTTGGAGGTGTGTGAGGTGATGTGAGTTGAGGAGGTAAGGTGACATAAGTATTTGAGTAGGTGAGGTAAGGTGAGGTGAGATGAATTAAGCTGAGGTGGATTGAGGAGTTGAGGTGAGGTTAGGAGATGATGTGAGGAGGTGTGTTGAGGTGAGGATTGTGGGGTGGTTTGGTGAGTGAGGTGAAGCGAAGTGAGGGAGGTAAGGATGAAGTGAGGTGACGTGAGGAATTGAGGAGGTAAGGTGAGGTGATTGTGGTAAGGGGAGGTGAGGGGATGTGACGTGAGGAGCAAAGGAGATAAGGTGATTTGAGTGAGGTGAGGGGAGGTGATGGGATATGACTTGAGAAGTTGAGGAGATGAGTTAAGGTGAGGAATGTAGGTGAATTGAGGTAATGGGAAATGACGGATGTGAGGTGAGATGAGAAGATGAGGAGGTGTGGTGAGGTGAGTTTTGTGGTGAGTTGAGGTTAGAGAAGTGAGTTGAATTGAGTGAGGGGAGGGGGAATTGTGGAAGTGAGGTGAGCTGAGGAATTGAGCTGAATTGAAGAGACGTGTAGTGTGTGAGGTGTGGTGACTTGAGTTGAGTTGAGGGGAGTACATGATATGAGGAGGTGAGTTGAGGTGAGGATTGTGTTGAGGTGAAGTGAGTGAGTTAAGGATGAATTGAGGTGACGTGAGGAGTTGAGGAGGTACATGAGGTGACTTAAGGGGAGGTGATGTGTTGAAGTGAGGATGTGAGGTGAAATGAGAATTGAGGTGATGTGAAGTGACGTGAGGTGAGTGAGGTGAGGTGAGGTGAGGAGGTTAGGTGACGTGAAGAGGTGTGGAGGTGAAGAATTGATGTGAGGTGAGGTGATGTGAAGTGAGTGAGGTGAGGTGAGGTGAGTTGTGTTGAGATGATGGTAAGGTGACAAGAGGTGAGGTGAGGAGGTCTGGTTAGGTTTGCAAGGTGATGTGAGGTGAGGAGGTGAGTTGAGTGAAGTGAAGTGAAGTGAGTGATGTGAGGAGAGGTGAGGTGATGTGAGGAGTTGTGGAAGTGTGGTGAGGTGAGGAATTGACCTTAGGTGAGGAGAGTTGAAGTGATTGACGTCAGATGAGTTGAGGAGTGGTGAGGAGATGAGGTGAGTTGAGGTGAGTGATGTGAGGTGAGTTGAGTAGTTGAGGTTATGTGGGTTGGTGTGGTTTGGTGAGGCGAGGTGAATTGGTGGAGCTGAACTGAGATGATGTGAGGAGATGAGGTGAGTTGAGGAAAGAGGTGAGGTGTGTGGAGTGAAGTAAATTGAGTGGGGTCAGGAGGAGGTGAGGTGATGTGAGGACGTGTGGAGGTGATGTATTGAGGTAAGAGGAGAGGTAGTGAGTGAGGTGAGGTGAGGAGTTGAGGTGAGGTTAGGATTGATGTGAGGTGAGTTGGGTGAGGAGAGTAGGAGTTTACGTGATGTGAGTAGGTGAGCAGGAGAGGGGAGGTTGGTGAGTGAGGTGAATTGACATGAGGAGGGTAGGAGGTGAGTTGACGTGTGTAGTTGATTTGAGTGGGTGTAAGGAGAAATGACTTAGGTGAGATGAGTTGAAGTCAGAAGGTGAGGAGGTGTGGTGAGGGGAGTTTAGAGGTGAGGTGAGGGAAATGAAGTGAAGTGAGTGTGGTGAGTTGGAGGTGTTGAGGTGAGGTCAGCTGAGGAATTGGTGTGAGGTGAAGTGCTGAATTGTGGAGGTGATGGGAGATGAGGTATAGAGGTGAGGTAAGGAGAGGTGAAATGAGTGAAGTGAGTGAGTTGAGGTGAGGGGTGAGGGGATGAGGTTAGTAGTTGAGGTTATTATTAAATAGAGGTGGGATGAGGTGAGATGAAGTGAAGTGAGAGTGCTGAAAAGGAGGGGAGCTGACGTGCGGAGGAGAGGATGTGAGGTGAGGTGAGTGAGGTGAGTTGAGTTGAGGAGGTGAGGTGATGTGAGAAGGTGAGTAGGTGAGGTGAGGTGAGGTGAATTGAGGTGAGGTGAGGTGAGGAAATGGGGTGAGGTGAGGAGATGATATGGGGAGTTGAGGTGATGTGAGGGTTTTGGTGAGGTGAGGTGATTGAGGTGAAATGAAGTTAGGAAGGTAAGGCTGAATTGATGTGACTTGAGGAGGTGATGAGTTAAGGTGGGGTGGGTAAGGTGAGGGGAGGTGAGTGTATGTGACATGAGGAAGGGAGGATGTGAGGTGGGGTGACGAATTGGGTTGAGTTGAAGTAAGGGAAAATGAGTGAGGTGAGGTGAGGTGAGAAGATGAGGAGGTGCATTGAGGTGAAGTTTGTGGTGAGGTGAAGTGACGTGAGGTGAGTGAGGTGAGGGGAGGTGAGTAGGGGTGTGGACATGAGGTGAGGTTAGGTGAGGTAAGGATTGAGTTTAGATGAGGGAGCTGAAGTGAAATAAGTGAGCTGAAAAGGAGGTGGGGTGAGGTTTGAGGTGAGCTGAGGTGAAAGAAGTGAAGTGAAATGAGTGCAGGGAGGAGGAGAAATGGAGGATATGTGAGCTGAGGAATTGCGGGGAGGTGAAGAGAGGTTTAGTGTATGAGGTGAGGTGAGGTGACGAGGTGAGGAGAGGTGAGGAGGTGATGTGAGGAGGTGTTGTTTGTGAGTATTGTGGTGAGCTGAAGTGAGTGAGGTGAACTGAAGAGAGTGAGGTAAGGAGGAAGTGAGGTGACGTGAGGAGGTGAGGAGGTAAGGTGAATTGAAGTGAGGGGAGGTGATGTGAGGAGGTGAGGAGGTGAGGAGAGGGGAGTACTTGAGGTGATGTGAAGTGCCTAGAGGTGAGTGAGGTGAGGTAAATGGAGGAGGGGAGGTGATGCGAGGAGGTCAGGAATTGAGTTGAGGTGAGGTGAGGTGAAATGAGAGGTGAGGTTAGGTGAGTTGTGGTGAGAAGATGATAAGCTGAGGTGAGGAGAGGAGGTGAGTTTAGGTCGATAAGGTGATGTGAGTTGAGGAGGTGAGGTGAGTGAAATAAAATGAAGTGAGGTGAAGAGTAGGAGAGGTAATGTGGGTCGTTGTGGAGGTTATCTGAGGTGAGGAAATCAGGTGAGGTGAGGAGAGGTGAAGTAAGTGATGTGAGTGTGGTGAGGAGGGATTTTGAGATGAGGTGAGGTGTGGTTAGGATTGAGGATAGATGAGGTGACTGAGTTGAAGTGAAATCAGTGAGCTGAAAGGAGGTGAGGTGATGTGAGGAGAGGAGTTGAGGTGAGGTGAGGTGAGTTAAATTGGTTTGAGGGGTGCTGGGGATGTGAGGTCAGGTGAGGCGATGTGAGGATGTGAGGTGAGGTGAGGAATGAGGTGAGGTGAGGTGAGTGAAATGATGTGAAGTGAGTTCAGGAAGAGGTGAGGTGACCTGAGGAGGTGTGGAGTTGAGGTATTGAGGTCAGATGAGTTGTGGTGAGTGAGGTGAGATGAGTGAGGTGAGGAGGAGTTTATCTCACGTGAGGAGGTGAGCAGGTGTGTTGAGGGGAGGTGGGTGAGGCAAAGTGAGATGAAGAGTGGTGGAGGTGTGGTAAGGTGAGGAATTGAGGTGAGGTGATATGAGGTAATTGAGGTGAGTTGAAGTGAGGAGGTGAGTTGACGTGAGGTGGTGAGTTGGTCAAGAATTGAGGTAAATTTTGTTGAGGTGAGGTGAGTTGTGTTGAGAAGATGATAAGGTGAAGTGAGGTGAGGAGGTGAGGTTTGCTGGGTAAGGTGATGTGAGTTGAGGAGATGCAGTGAGTGATGTTAAGTGAGTGAGGTGAGAAGATTAGGTGACGTGAGTAATTGAGGAAGTGTGATGTGTGGAATTGTGGTGTGGGGATGAGATGTGAAGTGAGTGAGGTGAAGTGAGGTGACATGTGGAGTGGTGAGGAGATCCGATGAGGAGGTGAGGTGAGGTTAGAATTGAGGTGAAATGAGGTGAATGTATCGACGTGTAGTGAGCTGAACAAGAGGTGAAATGACGTGAGGAGGGAAGGTGATTGGAGGTGAGTGAAGTGAGGTGTGTTGATGAGGTAAGGTGATGTGAGAATGTGAGTTGGTGAGTTAAAGTGAGGTGCGGTGAATTGAGGTGAGTTGAGGTGAAGAGGTTAGGTGAGGTGAGGAAATGATGTGAGGAGATGAGGTGAAGTGAGTTTTGTGGTGAGGTGAGTGAGGTGAAGTGAAATTAGGCATGTGATGATTAAGTGAGGGGAAGTGAGGAGATGAGGGTTTAAGGTGAGGTGATTGAGGTGAGGGGAGGTGAGGAAGTGTGACATGAGAAGGTGAGGAGGTAAGGTGATTTGAGTGAGGTGAGGGTAGGTGAGGGGTTGTGACATGAGAAGTTGAGGAGGTGAGGTGAGGTGAGGCACTGAGGTGATTTGAGGTAATGGGAAATGACGGAGGTGGGGTGAGAAGATGAGGAGGTAAGGTGAGGTGAGGATTGTGGTGAGGTGTGGTTAGGGAAGTGAAGTGAAGTGAATGAGGGGAGGCGGAATTGTGGAGGGTAAGTGAGCTGAGGAATTGGGATGAGGTGAAAGTAGGTGAAGTTAGTGAGATGAAGTGATGTGAGGTGAGGTGAGGTGAGGAGATGATGTGAGGAGGTGAGGTGAGGTGAAGATTGTGGTGAGGTGAGGTGAGTGAGGTTAAGTGAATTGTGTGAGGTGAGGAGAAATTGAGGTGAACTGAGGAGGTGAAGATGTAAGTGAGGTTGAGTTGAGGTCAAGTGACGTGTTGAGGTGAGGAGGTCAGGTGAGGTGAGGACTTGAGGTGATGTGAAGTGACGTGAGGTGAGTGAGGTCAGTTTAGGTGAAGAGGGGAGGAGATGTGAGGAGGTGAGGGGTGGAGGAATTGATGTGAGATGAGGTGAGGTGAAGTGAGTGAGGTGAGTTCAGGTGTGTTGTGGTGAGATCATAAGTTGAGTTGAGGTGAGGTGGTGAGTTTAGGTCGGCAAGGTGACCTGAGGTGAGGACGTGAGTTGAGTGATGTGAAGTGAAGTGATTGTGGTGAGGAGGAAGTTAGGTGATGTGAGGTGTTGTGGAGGTGTGGTGAGGTGAGGAATTGAGGTGAGGTGAGGAGAGGTAAAGTGAGTGAGGTGAGGTGAGGATGGGTGAGGAGATGAGGTGACGTGAGGTGAGTGAGATTAGGTGAGTTGTGGAGGTGAGGTGACGTGAGGATTTGAGTCGTTGTGGTGAGGCAAAGTGAAGTGAATTGGGGTGAGGTGAGGTGAGATGATGTGAGGAGTGAGGTGAGGTGAGGAATGAGGTGAGTTAAGGTGAGTGGAGTGATGGAATTGAGGAGGAGTTCTAGTGATGTGAGGAGGTGTGGGGAGGTGAGGTATAGAGGTGAGAGGACTTGAGAGTGAGGTGAGGTTATGAGGTGAGGTGAGTATTGAGTTCAGGTGAGGTGAGTGAGTAGAGTGGGAGTTTACGTGTTGTGAGGAGGTGAGCAGGTGAGGGGAGTCGAGGTGAGTGAGGTGAAGTGACATGAGGAGGGGAGGAGGTGAGTTGATGTGAGTAATTGAGGTGAGAGTTGGTAAGTTGAAATGAGTGAGGTGAGGTGAGTTGAGGTGAGAAGGCGAGGTGGGGAGGTGAGGGGAGTTTGGAGGTGAGGTGAGAGCAGTGAAGTGATGTGAGTGTGGTGTGGAGGAGGTGTTGAGGTGAGTTCAGCTGAGCAATTGTGTGAGGTGAAGTGCAGAATTTTGGAGGTGAAGGTAGGTGAGGAACAGACGTGAGGTAAGGAGAGGTGAAGTGAGTGATGTGAGGTGATGTGAGGTGAGAGGTGAGGGGATGAGGTGAGGAAGTGAGGTTTGGTTAGAATTGAGGTGAGATGAGGTGAGTGAGTTGACGTGAAGCATGAGAGCTGAAAAGGATGGGATGTGACCTGAGGAGGAGAGGATGTGAGGTGAGGTGAGTGAGGTGAGTTGAGGAGGTGAGGTGAGGTGAGGAGATGATGTGAGGAGGTGTGGTGATATCAGGGTTGTGGTGAAGTGAGTTGAGTGAGGTGAAGTGAGCTGAGGGTGGTAGGGATGAAATGAGGTGAGGTGAGGAGGTGTGGAGTTAAGGTGAGTGATTGAGGTGTGGGGAGGTGACAGGATGTGATGTGAGGAGGTGAAGAGGTGTGGTGAGGTGAGGAATTGACGTGAGTTGAAGTAAGGGGAAAGAATGAGGTGAGGCGAGGTGAGATGACGAGGAGGTGAGGGGACTTGTGGATTGGGGTGAGGTAAGGTGAGAGAAGTGAAGTGAAGTGAGTGAAGTTAGGAGATGTGGAGGTGAGGTGAGCTGAATAATAGGTGTGAGATGAAGAAAGGTGCAGTGAGTGAGGTGAAGTGATGTGAGTAGGTGAGATGAGGTGAGGAGATGATGTGATGAGCTGAGGTGAGGTGAGGATTGTGTTGAGGTCAGGTGAGTGAAGTGAAGTTATTTGAGAGAGTTAAGTAGGAAGTGAGGTGACTTGAGGAGGTGAGAGGTAAGGTGTTTTGAGATGATTGGATTTGATGTGAAAAGGTAAGCAGGTGATGTGTGGTGAAGACTTGTGATGTGAATTGATGTGAGGGGAGGGAGGTGAGGTGAGGTGAGGAAGGCAGGTGAAGTGAGGTGAGATGGTGAGGAATTGAGCTGAGGTGAAGTGAGGTGAATTGAGTCAGGTGAATTGAGATGTATTGTGGTGAGAAGATAAGGTGAGTTGAGGTGAGGAATTGAGGTTAGGTGGGTAAGGTGACATGAGCTGAGGTGAGGTGAGTGAAGTGTAATGAAGTGAGTGAGGTGAGGAGGAAGTGAGGTGATGTGCGGGGTTGTGGCTTTGAGGTGAGTTGAGGAGAGGAGAAGTGAGTGAGGTGAGCTGAGGTGAAGTGAGGAGGGGAGAGGTGATGTGGTGGGTTGAGGTGGGATAGGATGGAGCGTTAATGAGGTGTGTGATTTGAAGTGAGTGAGAAGAAGTGGAGTTGCGGTGACGGGAGGACGTGTGTAAATGTGGTGAATTGAGGTGAGGTGATTTTGGGTGAGGTGACGTGAGGAAGTAATTGGAGGTGAGATGATGTGAGGAGGTGAGGTGAAGTGAGGAGTGAGGTGAGGTGAAGTGAGGGAAGTGAACTGAAATGAATGACATCAGGAGGAAGTGAGGTGGTGTGGGGAAGTGTTGAAGTGAGGTATTGAGGTGAGATAAGGTGTGGTGAGTGAGGTGACGTGAGGAGGTGAGGAGAGTTGAGGAATGTGTTGAGGTGAGGTGGTGAGGTGAGGTGGGTAATTGAGGTGAGTGTAGGCAAGTGAAATTGAGTGAGGTGAGGTGAGTTTAGGTGAGAAAATGAGGAGGTAAAGTGAGTTGAGGTGAGATGATGTGGAGGTGAGGTGAGGTTTGAGGGGAGGTGAGGTTAGAGAAATGAAGTGGAGTGAGGTTAGGAGGAGGTGTGGAGGTGAGGTGAGCTGAGGATTTGGGGTGAGGTGAAGTGAATGTGGTGACGTGAAGTAAGGAGCTGAGGTGAGTTGAGTAGATGTCAGGGGGTGAGGTGGGTGAGGATTATGGTGAGGTGAGTGAGGTGAAATGAAGTGAGTAAGGTTAGGATGAAGGGAGGTGACATGGGGAGGTGAGGAGATAAGGTGTTGTGATTGATGTGAGGGGAGTTGACGGGAGTTGACATGAGGAGGTGAGGAGGTGAGTTGAGGTGTAGAAATGAGGTGTGGATAGGTGAGTGAGTTGAGGTGAGCTGAGGAGAGGACGTGATGTGAGGTGGTGAAGAATTGAGTTGAGTTGAGGTGAGTTATGGTGAGAAGATGATAAGGTGAGGTGAGGAGAGGAGGTGTGGTTAGGTGGGTAAGGTTATGTGCGTTGAAGAGATGAGGTGAATGAAGTGAAATGAGTGAGGTGAGGGGGAGGTTATGTGATGTGAGGAGGTGTGGAGGTGAGGTGAATGGAGGAATCGAAGTGAGGTGAGGAGATTTGAAGTGAGTGAGGTGAGGTGATGTATTGAGGTGAGAAAACATTAGGTGAGTGAGGTTAGATGACTGAGGTGAGGAAGAGTTTACCTGATAGGAGGTGAGTAGGTGAGGTGAGGTGAGGTGTGTGAGGCAAAGTGAGGTGAGGAGGTGTGGGGGTGAGGTGATTGAGGTGAGTTGAGGTGAGGAGGGGAGTTGAGGTGAGGAGGTGAGGAGGTGAGGAACTTAGGTAAGCTGAGATGAGGTGAGGTGAGGGGAGTTGAGGTGAGAAGATGATATGGTGAGTTGAGGTAAGAAGGTGAGGTTGGGTGTGTAAGGTGATGTGAGTTGAGGAGGTGAAGTGAGTGTAGTGAAGTGACTGAGGTGAGGAGGTGTGGTGATGTGAGGAGTAGTGGAGTTGTGATGTGGTGAGGAATTGGGGTGAGGTGAGGAGAGTTGTAATGAGTGAGGTGAGGTGAGGTGAGGTGTGGAGGGGTGAGGAGATTAGGTGTAGGCGTGAGGTGAGGTTAGAATTGATTTGATATGAGGTGAGTGACTTCAAGTGTAGTGAGCTGAACAGGAGGTGAAGTGACGTGAGGCGGAAGGGAGGTGATTGGAGGTGAGTGAAGTGAGGTGAGTTGATGGGCTAAGGTGAAGTGAGAATGTGAGTTGGTGTGTTAATTTGAGCTGCCGTGAATTGTGGTGAGGAGTTTAGGTGAGTTGAGATGATATGAGGAGCTGAGGTGAGGTGAGTTTTGTGATGAGGTGAGGGGAGTGAAGTGAAATGATATGAGTTAGGAAAGGATGTAATGATGTGACATGAGGAGGTGAAGAGGTAAGGTGAGGTGATTGAGGTGAGGTTAGGTGAGGAGATGTGATATGAGAAGTTGAGGAGTTAAGGTGATTTGAGTGAGGTGAGAGGAGGTGAGATGATGTGACCTGAGGAGCTGAGGAGGTGAGGTGGGGTGAGGCATTGATGTGATTTGTGGTAATGGGAATGACAGAGGTGAGGTGAGAAGATGAGGGGGTGACATGAGGAGAGGTTTGTGGTGAGGTGAGGTTAGGGAAGTGAAGTGAAATGTATGAGGATATGGGGAGGTGTGGAGGGGAAGTGAGATGAGGAATTGCAGTGAGGTGAAGATAGGTGAACTTAGTGAGGTGAAATGATGTGAGGAGGTGAGGTGAGGTGAGGAGATGATGTGAGGAGGTGAGGTGAGGCGAGGATTGTTGTGAGGTGAGGTTAGTGAGGTGAAGTGTATTGTGTGAAGAAGGAATTGAGGTGACATGAACAGGTAAGGAGTAAGTGAGTTGAGGTGAGGGGAGGTGACGTGTTGACGTGAGGAGGTGAAGTGCAGTGACAACTTGAGGTGATGTGAAGTGACATGATGTGAGTGAGGTGAGGTTAGGTGAGGATGGGAGGGGATGTGAGGAGGTGAAGAGGTGAGGAATTGAGGTGAGGCGAGGTGAGCTGAGATGAGATATGTTGAGAAGATGATAAGCTGAGGTGATGTGAGGAGGTGAGGTTAGGTGAGGAGATGTGACATGAGAAAGGAGGAGGTAAAGTTTTTTGAGTAAGGTGAGGGGAGGGGAGGGGATGAGACATGAGGAGGTGAGGAGGTGCGGGGTGGTGAGGCATTTAGGTGAGTTGAGGTAATCGGAAATGACGAACATCAGGTGAGAAGATGAGGAGGTGAGGTGATGTGAGGTTTGTGGTGAGGTGAGGTTAGTGAAGTGAAGTGAACGAGATGAGGGGGAGGTGTGGAGGTGAAGTGAGGTGAGGAATTGTGGTGAGGGGAAATTAGGTGTAGTTAGTGAGGCAAAGTGATGTGAGGAGGTGAGGTGGTGTGAGGAGATGTGAGGAGGTAAGGTGAGTTGACGACTATGGTGAGGTGAGGTGAGTGAGGTAATTTGGAATTGAGGTGACGTGAGGAGGTGAGGAGGTAAGTAAGGTGAGCTGAGGGGAGGTGATGTGTTGAGGTGAGGAGGTGAGGTGTGGTGAGAACTTGAGTTGATGTGAAGTGAGGTGATGTGTTGTAAGGAGGGAGGGGATGTTAGAAGGTGAGGAGTGGAGCAATTGATGTGACATGAAGGGATGTGAAGTGAGTGAGGTGTGAGGTGAGGAGGTGAGGTGACGTGAGGAGGTGCCTAGGTGAGTTGAGGTGAGGTGAATTGGGGTGAGGTGAGGTGAGGAGGGGAGGTGAGGTGAGATGATTTGAGGATTTGAGGTCCGGTTAGGAATGGAGAGGAAGTAAGTGAAATGCGTGAGGTGAGGGTATGTGAGGTGACAAGATGAGGTGAGGTGACGTGAAGTTTGATTTGAGGTGAGGTGGGAAGTGAAGTTAAATGAGTGAGGTGAGGAGGAGGTGTGGAGGTGATGTGAGCTGAGGAATTGGGGTGAGGTGAGGTGAGTGAGGTGATGTGAGTGAGGTAAGGATGAATTGAGGAGATATGAGGTGAGGAGGTAAGGTGAGGTGAGTCAGGTGAGTGGACGTGATGTTTGGAAGTGAGGAGATGTGGTGATTTGACGTGAGATGAGGTGATGTTAGGTGAGTGAGGTGAGGTGAGGTGAGTTGTGGTGTGAAGATGTTAATGTGAGGTGAGGTGAGGAGGTGAGTTTAGGTGTGTAAGGTGTCATGAAGTGAGGAGGTGAGGTGAGTGAAGTGAAGGGAAATGAGTGAGGTGAGGACGAAGTGAGGTGACGTGTGGAGTTGTGGAGGTGAGGTGACGTTAGGAATTGAGGTGAGGTGAGGATACGTGAAGTGAGTGAGTTGAGGTCAGGTGGGCTGTGGAGGTGTGAGGAGCTGCGTTGAGCTTAAATTGAGGTGAAATGAAGTGAGTTGAAATTAAGTGAGAGTGCTGAAAAGGATGGGAAGATATTTGAGGAGGAGAGGAGGTGAGATGAGTGAGGTTAGGTGAGTTGAGTGGGTGTGGTGCCATGAGTAGGTGTGTAGGTGAGGTGAGGTGATGTGAGGACGTGAGGTGAGGTGAGGTGAGGAGATGATGTGAGGAGTTAAGGTGAGGTGAGGAATGAGGTGAGGTTAGGTGAGTGAAGTGTAGTGAAGTCAGGAGGAAGTGTGGTGATGTGCGGAGATGTTGAGGTGAGGTATTGAGGTAAGATCAGTTGTGGTGGTTGAGGTGAGATGAGTGAGGTGAGGAAGAGTTTATGTGACATGAGGAGTTGAGCAGGTGAGGTGAGGTGAGGTGTGTGAGGTGAAGTGACTTGAGGAGGGGAGGTGAGGTGAGGTGAGTAATTGAGGTGAGTGGAGGTAAGGTGAAATGAGTGAGGTGAGATGAATTGAGGTGAGAAAAGGAGGAGGTGCAGTGAGTTGAGGTTTCAGGAGAAGTGAGGTGAGGTTTGGAGGAGTGGTGAGGTGAGTGATGTGAATTGAAATGTGTGAGGTAAGGAAGATTTGATGTGATGTGAAGTGAGAATGTAAGGTGAGTTGATTGAAGTAAGGGGAGGTGAGGGGATGTGACCTGAGGACATGAGAAGGTATGGTGATTTGAGGGAGGTGAGATGAAGTGAGGGGATATGACATGATTAGGTGAGGGGGTTATGTGAGGGGAGGAATTAAGGTGAGATGATGTAATGGGAAATGACGGGTGTGGTGAGGTGAGAAGATGAGGTGAGGTGAGATGAGGTTTGTGGTGAGGTGTGGTTAGGGAAGTGAAATGAATTCAGCAGTGGGAAGTGTACGGTGGAAGTGAAGTGAGCTGAGGAATTGGGGAGAAGTGAAGAGAGGTGTAGTGAGCGAGGTGAGGTGAGGTGAGGAGTTGAGGTGAGGTAAGGAGATGATATGAGGATGTGAGTTGAGGTGAGGTATGTGGTGACATGAGGTGGGTGAGTTGAAGTTAAGTGAGTGATTTAAGGAGGAATTGAGGTGACTTGAGGAGGAGGTGAGGATGAGAGTGATTTGAGGTGAGGGGAGGTGACGTGTTGAGCTGAGGAGGTGAGGTGAGGTGAAAACATGAGGTAATGTGAAGTGACATGAGGTGAGTAAGTTGAGGTGAGGTGAGGAGGGGAGGTGAGGAGGTGATGAATTGAAGAAAGATGAGGTGAGGAGAAGTGAGTGAGGTGAGGTGAGGTGATTTGTGTTGAGATGGTGATATGGTGAGTTGAGGTGAGGAGGTCAGTTTAGGTGTGCAAGGTTATGTGTGGGGAGGAGGTGTGGTGAGTCAACTGAGGTGATGTCAGTGTGGTGAAGAGGAGGTGAGGTGATGTGAGGAGTTGTGGAGTTTTGGTGGGTTGAGGGATTGAGGTGAGGTGAGGAGAGGTGAAGAGAGTGAGGTGAGGTGAGGTGAGCAGTAGTGAGGAGATGAGGTGAGGTGAGGTGAGTGAGGTGAGGTCGGTTGAGGAGGTGAGGTGACGTGAGGAGGTGAATAGGTGAGGTGAGTTGAGGTTAAGTGAATTGGGGTGAAGGGAGGTGAGATGATGAGAGGAGGTGAAGTGAGGAAAGAGGTGAGGTGAGGAGAGTGGAGTGAAGTGAAGTGAGTGAGGTCAATAGGAGGTTAGATGCCGTGAAGAGCTGTGGAGTTGAGGTATTGAGTTGTGATGAGTTGTGGTGAGTGAGGTGACGTGAGCAGGTGAGGTGAGGTTAGGATTGAGGTGATGTGAAGTGTGTGAGGAGAGGAGCAGTTTAAGTGATATGAGGAGGAGAGCAGGTGAGGGGAGGTGAGTGAAGTGAAGTGAGTGAGGAGGTGGGAGGTGTGTTGATATGAGTAATTGAGGTGAGTGCATGTAAGGATAAATGAGTGAGCTGAGGTGAGTTGAAGTTTGATGAGGAGGTGAGGTGAGGTGAGGTTTGAGGTGAGGTGGGAGAACTGAAGTGAAGTGAGGCACGGAGGATGTGTGCAAATGAAGTGAGCTGAGGAAATGGGGTGAAATGAAGTGCGGAGCTGTGGAGTGGAAGTTAGGTGAGGAATTGGGGTGAGGTAAGGAGAGGTGAAGTGAGTAAGGTGAGGTGATGAGAGGTGAGGAGGTATGAGGAAATGAGTTGAGTATGGGAGGTGAGGTTAGATTTGGGGTGAGGTGTGGTGAGTGAGTTGAAGAGAAGGGTGTGAGATGCAAAGGAGGTGAGGTAACATGAGGAGAGGAGGTGAGGGGAGGTGACTTGAGGTGGTGAGTTGACACGAGGAGGTGAGTATGTGGTGTTAGGTGAAATGGGGTGAATTGGGCTCAGATTAGGTGAGGAGTTGAGGTGAGGTGAGGTGGCATGAGGTGAGTGAGGTGAGGTGAGGCGAGGTGGGGAGGTGAGGTGATTTGAGGATGTGGGGTGCACTGAGGTGAGGATTGTGGTGAAGTGATATGAAGTGAGGTAATTGAGAAGTGAGGTGAGCAGGGAAAGTGACATGAAGAGAGGAGGTGAGGAATTAAGTTAGGTGAGGTGAGGTGAGGTGAGCTGTGGTGAGAAGATGATAATCTGAGGTGAGTTGAGGAGGTGAGGTTATTTGGGTAAGGTGATGTGAGGTTAGGGGGTGAGGGGTGTGAAAAGAGGTGAATTGAGTGAGGTGAGGGGGAGGTGAGATGACGTGAGGAGTTGTGGAGGTGAGGTGAGGTGACGTGAATAGTTGTGGAGGTGAGGTGAGGTGAGGAATTCAGGTGAGTTCAGGAGAGGTGAAGTGAGAGGGGTGAGGGGTGTGGTGAGGCTATGAGGTGGGGAGGTGAGGTGAGGTTAGAATAGGGGTGAGATGAGGTGAGTGAGTTGAAGTGAAGTGAGAGAGCTGAAATGGATGGGAGGTGACATGAGGAGGAGAGGATCTGTGGTGAGGTGAGTGAGGTGAGGTGAGTTGAGCAGCTCAGGTGACATGAGGAGGTTAGTAGGTGAGGTAAATTGGGAAGATGATGTGATGTGGTGAGCTTATGTGAGGGCTCTGGTGAGGTGTGGTGAAGTGAAGAGAGGGAGGTAAGGATGAAGTGAGGTCACGTGAGGAGGTGAGGAGATAATTTGAGGTGAATGAGGTGAGGGGAGGTGAGGGGATGTGACGTGACGTGGTGAGGAGATGATGTGAGTTGAGGAAATGAGCAGAGTTGAAGTAAGGGGAAATGAGTGATTTGAGGTGAGGTGAGATGAAGAGGAGGTGAGGTGAAGTGTGTTTTGAGGTGAGGTGAGGTGAGAGTAGTGTTGTTAAGTGAGTGAGCGGATGAGGAGTTGAGGATTAGATGTGAGCTGAGGAATTGCGGTGACGTGAAGTGAGGGAGGTGAGGTGAGGTAAGGAAGTGAGGTGAGGTGAGGAGATGATGAGAGGAGGTGAGGTGAGGTGAGGATTGTGGTGAGATCAGTGAGTTCAAGTGAAGTGAGAAAGGTAACGATGAAGTGAGGTGACATGGGGTGGTGAGGAAGTAAGGTGTGGTGAGTGAGGTGAAGGGAGGTGAGTGGAAGTAACGAGGCAGTGAGGAGGTGAGATGAGGTGAGGAGATGAGGTGAGGTGAGGTGAGTGAGTTGAGGTGAGGTGAGAAGTGGAGGTGATGTGAGGATTTGAGTAATTTAGGTGAGGTGAGTTATGGAGAGAAGATGGTAAGGTGAGGTGAGGTGAAGGGGTGATGTTAGGTGGGTAAGGTAATGTGAGTTGAGGAGATGAGGTGAGTGAAGTGAAGAGATGTGAGGAGGACTGGAGGTGAAGTGAGGAGATGTGGTGTTGAGGTGAGGTGAGTTCAGGAGAGGTGAGGAAATGAGGTGAGGAGATGAGATGAAATTAGGATTGAGGTGAGATAAGGTGAGTGAGTTGAAGTGGAGTGATCTGAAGATGTGACTTGATGTGAGGAGAAGTGAGTGGAGTTGAGGGAGTAGTGGTGAGTTGCAGAGGTGACTTGACGTGAAGAGGTGCATAGGTGAGTTGAATTGAGGTGAGGTGAAGTGGGGAGACGTTAGGTGATGAGGTGAGTTGAGGTGAGGTGAGGATTGAGGTGAAGTGATGTCAGGTAGGTGAAGTGAAGTGACTGAGGTAAGGACGAAGTGAGGTGACCCGAGGAGGTGAGGAGCTAAGGTTAGGTGAGTGAGTTAAGGGGAGGTGAGGGAATGTGACATAATTAGGTGAGGAGGTGAGGTGATTTGAGGAATTGAGGTGAGTTGAAGTTAGGGGAAATGAGTGAGATGTGATGAGGTGAGATGATGAGGAGGTGAGGTGAGTTGTGTGAAATGGAGAGAGTGAGGTCAGGAGGAGTTGAGGTGACGTGAGGAGGTGTGGGGTGAGGTATTGAGGTGAGACGAGTTGTGGTGAGTGAGGTAAGGTGAGTGAGGTGAGGAGAAATTTACATGACGTCAGGAGGTGAGCATGTGTGTGGAGGTGAGGTCAGGAGGTGAGGTGAGTTGAGGAGGTGATATGAGGTGGGGAGATGAGATTAGGTAAGTATTGAGGTGAGGTGAGGTGAGTGAGGTGAAGTGACCTGAGGAGTGGAGGAGCTTAGGTGAGATGGTTAATTGAGGTGAGTGCATGTAAGGTTAAATGAGTGAATTTTTGTGTGTTGAGTTAAGATGAGGTGAGGTGTGGTGAGGTTGAAGTGAGGTGAGGTAAGTGAAGTGAGTGAGGTGAGGAGGAGGTGTGGAGGTGTGGTAAGCTGAGGAATTGGGTTGAGTTGAATTGAGTTAGATGAGGTGAGTTGAGGAGGGGTGAGGTGATGGGGTGAGGTGATGAGGTGTGGTTAGGATTGAAGTAAGATAAGGTGAGTGGGTTGAAGTGGAGTGAGCTGAATATGTGGGTTTATGTGAGGAGGAGAAAGGGTGAGTGGAGGTCAGGGAGGTTTGGTGAGTTGTGAGTTTTGGTAAAGTGAAGAAGTGAGTAGGTGAGGTGAGTTGAGGTGAGGTGATGTGGGGAGAGGTGAGGTGAGGAGGAGAGTTGAGGTGAGGTGAGTATTGTGGTGAAGTGAGGTCAGTGAGGTGAAGTGAGTGTGGTAAGGAGAAAGTGAGGTGATGTGAGGAGGTGAGGAGCTAAGGTGAGGTGGGTTGTGGTGACTTGAGGAGGTGAAGAAGTGAGGTGAGTTGAGTTGAGTGGGGTGAAGTGACATGTGGTGGTGAGGAGGTGAAGTTAGGTGAGCAATTGAGAGTTGAGGTAATGTGGAATGAGTGAGGTGAGGTGAGATGAGGTGAGAAATGTGAAGGTGAGGTGAAGTGAGGTGAGCTGAGAGAATTGGAGTGAGGTTAGGAGGAGGTGAGGTGGGCTGATGACTTGGGGTGAGGTGAAGTGAGTGAGGTGAGGTGTGGATAGGAGGTTAGTTGAGGTGTTGATATGATGTGAGGTGATGTGATTATTGTGGTGAGATGAGGCTAGTGAGGTGAAGTGAGGAGATAAGGATGAAGTGAGGTGATGTGATTTGAGGAGTTAAGGTGTGGTGAGTGAGGTGAAGGGAGGTGACATGAGGAGGTGAGGAGGTGAGGTGAGGAATTTAATTGAGGTGAGGTTACCTTAGGTTAGTGAGGTGAGGTGAGGAGAGGTGTTGACGTGAGGAGGTTAGGAGGTGAGGAATTGAGTTGAGGTGAGGTGAGGTTACGTGAGGTGTGATGTGGTGAGAAGATGATAAGGTGAGGTGAGGTGAGGAGATGTTATGTGGGTAATGTGAAATGAGGTGAAGGTGTGAGGTGAGTGAAGTGAAGTGAGTGACGTGAAGAGGAGGTGAGGAGGCATGAGGAGTTGTGGAGTTGTGATGAGGTTAGGAATTGCAGTGAGTTGAGGAGAGGTGAAGGGGTTGAGGTGAGGTGAGGTGAGATGAGATTAAAATTGAGGTGAGATGAATTGATTGAGCAGAAGCGAAATGGGAGGGCTGAAAATGATGTGAGGTGATGTGAGGAGGAGAGGAGAGTATGGGAGTGTGGTGAGGTGAGTTGAGGAAGTGAGGTTACGTGAGGCGGTGAGTCAGTGTGGATAGGTGATGTGAGGAGGTGAGGTGAGGTTTGGAGATGTGAGGAGATGAGGGTAGGTGAGGATTGTGGTGAGGTGAGGTGAGTGAGATGAAGTGAAGTGTGTGAGGTAAGAATGAAGTGCAGTGACGTGAGGAGGTGAGGATGTAAGGTGAGGTGAGTGAAGGGAGCTGAGGTGAGAAATTGAGATGAGGTGAGATGAGGTTTGAAGTGAGCTGAGGTGAGAGAAGTGAAGTGAATTAAGTGTGGGTAGGAGGAGGTATGGAGAGGTGAGGTGAGGAATTGGTGTTAGGTGAAGGGAGGTGTAGTGAATGTAGTGAGGTGAGGTGTGGAGGGGAGTTGAGGTGAGGAGGTGAGGAGGTGAGGAATTAAAGGTGAGGTGTGTTGAAGTGAGTTGTGTTAGAAGATGATAAGGTGAGCTGAGTTGGGAAGGTGAGGTTAGGTGTGTAAAGTGATGTGAGTTGGGATGAGGTGAGTGAAGTGAGTAAGGTGAGGAGGTGAGGTGACATGAGTTGTTGTGGAGATCTGGTGAGGTGAGGAATTATGTTGTTATGGGGGGAGGTGAAGTGATTGAGTTGATGTGAGGTGAAGTGTGGAGGGGTGAGATGAGCTGAGGAGGTGAGGTGAGGTTAGGATTGAGGTGAGATGAGATGAGTGAATTGAAGTAGAGTGAGATGATAAGAGGTGATGTGACATGAGGAGGTGGGGAGGTGATAGGAAGTGAGTGATGTGAGGTGAATTGAGGAGGTAAGGTGACCTGAGAAAGAGAAGTTTAGGTAAGGTGAGGTGAGGTATACTGAGTTTAGATGAGGTGAGGAGGTGAGGTGAAGTGAGGAGATGATGTGAGGAGGTGAGTTGAGGTGAGGATTTTGGTGAGGTTAGGAGAGTGAGCTGAAATGAGTGATGTAAGGATGAAGACAGGTGATGTGAAGAGGTGAGGGGGGAAGGTGAGTTTGAGTTGAGAAGAGGTGAAGTGATGTCACGTGATGAGGTGATAAGATGAGGTGAGGTGAGAACTTGAGGTGAGTTGAGGTAATGGGAAATGACGGAGGTGAGGTGAGGTGAGAAGATGAGGAGTTGAGGTGAGGTGAGGTTTTCGGTGAGGTTATGTTAGAGAAGTGATATGAAGTGAGTGTAAGGGGAGGTGTTGAAGTGAGGTGAGCTGAGGAATTGTGAGGTGAAAAGAGGTTTAGTGAGTGAGGATGTGTTGACTTGAGGAAGTGAGGTTAGGTGGGTAAAGTGATGTGAGGTTAGGAGGTTAGGTGAGAGAAATGAAGTGAATTATGTGAGTTGAGGAGGAAGTGAGGTGACGTGAGGAATTGTGGAGGTGAGGTGAGTGGAGGAATTCAGGTGTTTTGAGGAGAGGTGAAGTGTGTGATGTGAGGTGAGGTGAGGTGCGGTGTGAAGGAATGATGTGATTTGGTGAGGTCAGGTTAGAATTGAGGAGAGATGAGGTGGGAGGTTTGAAGTGAAGTGAAAGCTGAAAAAGAGTGTATGTCACGTTAGGAGGATGGGATATGAGGTGAGTTGGGGATGTGACGTGACATGAAGAGGTGAGTAGGTGAGGTGAGGTGAGGTGAATTGAGGTGAGGTGAGCTGAGAAGGTGAGGTGAAGTGAGGAGATGATGTGAGGAGGTGAGGTGATGTGAGGGTTGTGAATTTAGGTGAGTGTGGTCAAGTGAAATGAGCAAGGTAAAGATAATGTGAGTTGACATGAGGAGGTGAGGAGGTAAGGTGAGGTGAGTGAGGTGAGGGGAGGTGAAGGTATGTTACATGAGGAGGTGAGGTGATGTGAGGAATTGGGGTGAGGTGAAGAGAGTTGTAGTGGATGAGATGAGGTGAGGTGAGGAGGTGAGGAGGGGAGGTTTTGTGAGGATTGTGGTGAAGTGAGTGAGTGAGGTGAAGTGAAGAGAGTGAGGTAAGGAGGAAGTGAGTTGATGTGAGAAGTTGAGGAGATAAGGTGAGGGAATGTGAGGGGAGGTGACGTGAAGAGGTGAGGATGTGAGGTGAGGGGAGGACTTGAGGTGATGTGAAGTGACATGAGGTGAGTGAGGTGAGGTGAAATGTGGAGGGGAGGTGATGTGAGGAAGTGAGGAATTGAGGTGAGGTGAGGTGAGTGAGGTGAAGGGACATGAGAAGGTTAGGAGTTGAGGTGATGTGTGTGAGTTGAGGGGTGGTGAGGGGAGGTGACCTGAGGAGGTGAGGAGGTGGGTTTAGGTGAGATGAGTGAGGAGAACTAACATGAAGAGTTGAGGTGAAATGAGTAATTGAGTTGAGTTGAGGTATGGTGAAATGAGTGAGGTGAGGTGAGGTGAGCTGAAAAGATGAGGAGGTGGTCTGGTGAGTTTTGATTTGAGGTGAGGTGAGAGAAGTGTGGTGAGGTGAGTAGGTGAGGTGACGTTAGGCGATCATACGAGGAGGTAAGTTGAGGTGAGGTGAAGGGAGGTGACCTGAGGAGGTGAGGAGGTGAGGTGAGGGGAGGGCTTGAGGTGATGTAAGTGACATGAGGTGAGTGAGGTTAGGTGAAATGTGGAGGGTAGGTGATATGAGGAAGTGAGGAATTGAGGGGAGGTGAGAAGAATGGGGTGAAGTGACAGGAGGATGTGTGGAGGGGAGGGGAGCTGAGTGAGTTGAGGTTTGGTGAGAGGAGGTGACATGAGGAAGTGAGGAGGTGAGTGGAGGTGAGATGAGTGAGGAGAACTAACATGAAGAGTTGAGATGAAGTGAGAAATTGAGTTGAGTTAAGTTGAAATGAGTCAGGTGAGGTGAGGTGACTGAGAAGATGAGGTGGTCTGGTGAGATTTGAGGTGAGGTGAGGTGAGAGAAGTGACGTGAGGTGAGTAGGTGAGGTGAGGTGTTAAGTTGAGTTGAGGATTGTGGTGAAGTGTGGGGAGTGAGGTGAAGAGGAACTGATGTGAGGTGATGAGGTGAGGAGGTAAGTTGAGGTGAGGTGAGGGGAGGTTAAGTGAGGAGGTGAGGTGAGGTGACATGAGGTATGATAGGTGAGTTGAAGTGTGGATATGAGGTGACGTGAGGGGGTGAGTACATGAGGAATTGAGGTGAGGTGAGGTCAGGTGAGGTGAGTTTTGGTGAGAAGATGACAAACTGAGTTGAGTTGAGGAATTGATGTGAGGTGGGTAAGGTGACATGAGTTGAGGATGTGAGGTGAGTGAAATGAAGTGAAGTGAGGTGAAGAGGAGGTGAGGTGATGTGAGTCATTGTAGAGGTTATGTGGGGTGAGGAATTCAGGTGATGTGAGGAGAGGTGAAGTGATTGAGTTGAGGTGAGGTGAGGAGAGTATGGAGATGAGGTGAGGTGAGGTTAGGATTGATGTTAGATGAGGTGAGTGAGTGGAAGTGAAGTGAGTGAGCTGAAAAGGAAGTGATATGATGTGAGGAGAGGAGGTAAGGTAAGGTGAGTGAGGAGAGGTGAGTTGAGGAAATGACCGGACATGAGGAGGTGAGTAGGTGAGGTGAGGTGAGGTGAAATGGGTTGAGGTGAGCTGAGGAGGTGAAGTGAGTTGAGGCGATGGGAGGTGGTGATGTGTGGTGAGGAATGAGGTGAGGTGAGGTGAGTGAAGTGAAGTTAGTGAGGTCAGGAGAAGGTGAGGTGACATGAGGTGTGGAGGTGAGGTATTGAGGTGAGATGAATTATGGTGAGTGAGGTGAGATGAGTGACGTGAGGAGTTTACGTAAGGTGAGGAGGTGAGCAGGTTTGTTAAGGTGAGGTGAGGTGGTGAGGTGAGGTGAGGAGGTGAGGTGAGGTGGGGACTCAGGTCAGGTGAGTTGAGTGTGGAGGTCAGGATTTTATGTGATGTGAGGAGGTGAGCAGGTCAGGGGAGGTGAGGTGAGTGAGGTGAAGTGACCTGAGGAGGGAGGTGGTGAGGTGAGGTGGGTAATTGAAGTGAGTGGAGGTAAGGTTAAATGAGTGAGGTGAGGTGAGTTGAGGTGAGAAAATGAGGTGAGGTGTGGTTGAGGTGTGGTGAGAGAATAGAAGTGAGTGAGTTCATGGGGAGGTGAGGTGATGTGAGGTGTGTAGGTGAGGTATTGGGGTGAGATGGGTTGTGATGGGTGAGGTGAGTTGAGTGAGGTGAGGAGTTTTCATGATCTGAAGAGGTGAGCAGGTGTGGTGAGGTGACGTGAGGAAGTGAAGTGAAGTGAGGTTTGGTGAGGAGAGGAGGTCAGGTGAGGTGTGGATAGAGGTGAGCTGAGGTGAGTGAGGAGGGGAGCAGTTTATGTGTAAAGATGTGAGCAGGTGAGCGGAGGTGAGGTGAGTGAATTGAAGTGACCCAAGGAAGGGAGGAGGTGAGGTGAGGTGGGTAATTGATGTGAGTATAGGTAACTTGAAATGAGTGAGGTTAGGTGCATTGAGGTGAGAAGATGAGGTGAGGTGAGGTGACGTGAGAGAAGTGAAGTGAGTGAGGTGAGGTGGGGTGAGCAGAGGAGGTGACATGAAGAGATGATGTGAGGAGGTGAGGTGAGGTGAGCTTTATGTATATTTGAGGTGAGTGAGGTGAACAGAAATGAGTCAGGTAAGGAATAAATGAGGTGAAATGAGGTGAGTTGGTAACGTGAGGTGAGTGAGGTGAAGGGAGGTGTGGTGCGGTGACATGAGGATTTGAAGGAGTAGAGGTGAGGAATAGAGGGGAGTTGACATGAGGTGAGTGAGGTGAGTTGAGGTGAGGAGGGGAGTAGATGTGAGGAGGTGAGGAGGTGAGGAATTAATGTAAGGTGAGGTGAGGTGAGCTGAGGCGAGTTGAGGTTAGAAGATGATAAGGTGGAGTTTGGTGGGTAAGGGGATGTGAGTTGAGATGAGGTGAGTGAAGTGAAGTGAGTGAGGTGAGGAAGTGAGGTGGCATGAGGAGATGTGGAGGTGAGGTGAGCTAAGGAATTGAATTGAGGTGGGAGGAGTTGCAGTGA
This sequence comes from Smutsia gigantea, assembly GCA_032199065.1. Taxonomy (NCBI): domain Eukaryota; kingdom Metazoa; phylum Chordata; class Mammalia; order Pholidota; family Manidae; genus Smutsia; species Smutsia gigantea. The sequence goes on along the minus strand of JAVSCE010006059.1, from coordinate 74,226 downwards.
ATGAGTTGGGGTGATGTGAATTGTGGAGGGGTGAGGAGATGAGGTGTGAAGGTGAGGTGAGTATAGGGTTGCGGTGAGATGAGGTGAGTTGAAGTGGAGTGCGCTGAAAAGTAGTTGAAGTGATGTGAGGAAAAGGGGAGGTGACTGGAAGTGAGTGAGGTGAGGTGACTTGAGGGGGTAAAGTGACCTGTGAAGGTGAGAAGTTTAGGCAAGTTGAGGTGAGCTGTACTGAGGTGAGGTGAGGTGAGGAGATGAGGTGAAGTGAGGAGATGATGTGTGGAAGTGATTTGAGGTGAGGAATGTGATGAGGTTAGGTGAGTGAGGTGAACTGAGTGATGTAAGTATGCAGTGAGGTGACGTGAGGAGATGAGGAGGTAAGGTGAGTTGATTGTGGTGAAGGGAGGTGAGAGGATGTCACGTGAGGAGGTGAGGAGGTAAGGTGATATGAGTGAGGTGTGGTAAGGTGAGGCGATGTGACATGAGGAGTTGAGGAGGTGAGGTGAGGTGAGGAATTGAGGTGAGTTGTGGCAATGGGAAATGACAGAAGTGAGATGAGTTGAGAAGATGAGGAGGTGAGGAGAGGTGAGGTTTGTGGTGAGGTTCAGTTAGAGAAGTGATGTGAAGTGAGTGAGGGGAGGGGGATTTGTGGAAGTGAGGTGAGCTAAAGAATAGGGGTGAGGTGAAGGGAGGTGTAGTGAGTGAGGTGAGGTGAGCTGAGGAATTGTGGTGAGGTTAGGTGGGTAAGGTGACATGAGGTTAGGAGGTGAGTTGAGTGAAATTAAGTGAATTGAGTGAGGTGAGGAAGAAGTGAGGTGACGTGAGCAGTTGTGGAGGTGAGGTGAGTTGAGGAATTCAAGTGAGGTGAGGAGAGATGAAGTGAGGGGTGAGGGGATGATGTGAGGTGGTGAGGTGATGTACGAATTGAGGTGAGATGAGGTGAGTTGAAGTGAAGTGAGAGGGCTGAAAAAGAGGGGAGGTGACATGAGGAGCAGAGGATATGAGGTGAGTTGAGGAAGTGAGGTGACATGAGGAGGTGAATATGTGAGGTGAGGTGAATTGAGGTGAGGTGAACTGAGGAGGTGAAGTGAGGTGAGAAGATGATTTGAGGAGCTGAGGTGATGTGACCGTTGTCGTGAGGTTAGGTGAGTGAGGTGAAGTGAAATGAGGGAGGTAAAGATGAAGTGAGTTGACGTGAGGAGGTGAGGAGGTAAAGTGAGGTGAGTGAGGTGAAGGGAGGTGAAGGTATGTGACATGAGGAGGTGAGGTGAGGTGAAGAATTGCAGTGAGTTGAAGATAGGTGTAGTGAATGAGATGAGGGGCGGTGAGGAGGTGAGGTTTTGTGAGGATTGTGGTGAGGTGAAGTGAAGTGAGTGGTGTGAGGAGGAAGTGAGGTGCCATGAGTAGGTGTGGAGGTAAGGTGAGGTGAATTGAGGGGAGGTGACATGAGGTAAGGAGGTGAGGTGAGGAGAGGACTAGAGGTGATATGAAGTGACATGAGGTGAGTGAGGTAAGGTGAAATGAGGGGAGGTAATGTGAAGAGGTGAGGAATTGAGGTGAGGTGAGGTGAGTGAGGTGATTTGACATGAAGTTGTGAGGAGGTGAGGTGATGTGTGGTGAGTGAGTTGAAGTGTGGTGATGGGAGGTGACGTGACGAGGTGAGGTGTTTTGAGGTAAGGTGAGTGATGCGAAGTTACCTGAAGAGTTGAGGTAAGGTGAGGTGACTTGGGAAGATGAGGAGCTGAAGTCTGGTGAGGATTGAGGTGAGGTGACGTGAGAAAGTGAGGTGAGGTGAGGAGATGATATGAAGAGGTAAGATTAGGTGACGATTGTGGTGAGCGATGGTCAGTGAGGTGAAGTTGGTAAGAATTGAGGTGACATCAGGAGGTGAGGAGGTGTGTTGAGGTGAGTTGAGGGGAGGCGAAGTTAGGAGGTGTGGTGAGGTGAGGTGAGTTAGTGAGGTGAGGTGAGGTTATATGAGGTGGGAAAGGTGAGTTGAGGTGAGGAGGGGAGGTGACATGAGGCAGTGAGGACGTGAGGAATTGAGGTGTGGTAAGTTTAGGTAAGGTGAGTTGTGAAAAGGTGATAAGGTGAGCTGATGTGAGGAATTGAGGTAAGCTGGGTAAGGTGACGTGAGGTTAGGAGGTGAGGTGAGTGATATGAAGTGAGGTGAAGAGAAGGTGAGGTGATGTGAGTCATGGTAGAGGTTATGTGAAGTGAGGAATTCAGGTGAGGTGAGGAGAGAAGTGATTGAGGTGAGGTGAGGAGGCGTTTGGAGATGAGGTGAGGTGAGGTGAGGTTAGGATTGATGTTTGATGAGGTGAGGGAGTTTAAGTGAAGTGAGTGAGCTGAACTGGATGGAAGGTGACGTTAGGAGGAGAGGATGTGAGGTGAGTTGAGTACATGAGGAGACATGAGGGGGTGAGTAGCTGAGGTGAGGTGAGTTGAATTGGGGTGAGGTGAGCTGAGGAGATGAGGTGAGGTGAGGAGATGATGTGTGGTGAGGTGATGTGAGGGGTGTGATGAGGTTAGCTGAGTGAGGTGAAGTGAAATGAAGGAGTTAAGGATGAAGGGAGTTGATGTGAGGAGCTGAGGAGGTAAGGTGAGGTGAGTTGAAGGTAGCTGAAGATATGTGATGTGAGGGGGTGAGGTTAGGTGAGGAATTGTGTTGAGGTGAAGAAAGGTATAGTGAATGAGATGAGGTGATGTGAGGAGGCGAGATGGGGTGAAGTGAGGAGGTGAAGAGGTGAGGCTTTTTGAGGATTGTTGAGAGTGTTGAGTGAGGTGAAGTTAAGTGAATGAGGTAAGGAGGAAGTGAAGTGACGTGAGTAGGTGAAGAGGTAAGGTGAGATGAGGTGAGAGGAGCTGACGTGAGGAGGTGAGGAGTTGAGGTGAGGGGAGGACTTGAGGTGATGTGAAGTGACATGAGATGAGTGAGGTGAGGTGAAATGAGGAGGGGAGGTGATGTGATGAGGTGAGGAATTGAGGTGAGGTGAGGTGAGGTGAAGTGCCATGAGGATGTGAGGAGGTGACGTGAGTGAGTTGAGGGCTGGTGAGTGGACGTGGCGTGAGTAGGTGACGTGGTGGGTTGAGGTAAGGTGCGGGAGATAAACTGACATGAATAGTTGAGGTGAGGTGAGGTGAGTAATTGAGGTGAGTTGAGGTAAGGTCAAAGGAGTGAAGTGAGGTGAGGTGAGTTGAGAAGATGGGAAGGTCAAGTCTGGTGAGGTTTGAGGTGAGGTGAGGTGAGAGAACTGAGGTGAGGTGAGGAGGTGAGGTGACATGTGGAGATGATATGTTGAGGTAAGTTTAGGTGAGGCTTGTTGTGAAGGGCAGTGAGTGGGGTGAAGTGGGTAAGAGGCAGTGAGTTGATGTGAGTAGGTGAGGAGGTAAGTTGAAGTGAGGTGAGGGGACATGAATTTAGGAGGTGAGGTGAGGTGAGGTGAGGAAGTGAGGTGAGGTGAGGTGACAGGAAGGGAGAGAATAGGTGAGGTGAGGATGCAAGATGACACGAGGTGGTGAGGAGGGGAGGAATTGAATTGAGGTGTTGTAAGTTGAGGTGAGGTGAGGGGAAGTGAGATGAGGAGGTGAAAAGTTGCAGTGAGGTGAGGTATAGATGTGAGGTGACATGACGTGAGGTGAGTGAGGTGAGGAGGGGAGGTTACGTGAAGAGGTGGGGTGGTGAATTATTGAGGTAGGTGAGTTCAGGTGAGGTCAGGAGAGTTGTGGTTGGAAGATAAGGTGAGGTGAGGTGTGGATGTGAGTTTAGGTGGGTAAGGTGAGGTGAGAAGGTGAGGTGAGTGAAGTGAAATGAAGTGAGTGAGGTGAGGAGGAAGTGAGGAAATGTAAGGAGTTGTGGAGGTGAGGAGAGGTGAGCTGAAAAGGTGTCATGATGTGAGGAGGAGACGAGGTGTTATGAGTTGAGTGAAGTGAGGGCATTTGAGGAATTGAGGTGGGGTGAAGAGTTGAGATGGTGCGGTATTGAGGTGAGATGAGGTGTGGTAGGTGAGGGGATTTGAGGAGGTGAGGTGAGGTGGGGATTAAGGTGAGGTGAGTTCAATGAGGTGAGGAGGAGTTTACATGACGTTAGGAGGTGAGCAGGTGAGGTGAGGTGAGGTGAGTGAAATGAAGTGACATGAGGAGGGGAGGAATTGAGGTGATGTAATTGAGGTGATTGGAGGTAAGTTGAAATGTGTGAGGTGAGGAGAGTTGAAGTGAGAAGAGGAGGTGAGGTGAGGTGAGGTTTGACGTGAGTTGATGTTAAAAAAATGAAGAGGTGAGGTGAGAGAAATGAAGTGAAATGAGTGAGGTGAGTAAGAGGTGTGGAGGTGAAGTGAGTGTGGTGAGGTGAGGTGAGGAGGTGAGTTGAATTGTGGAGATGTTGTGAGGAGGTGAGATGAGGTGAGGATTGTGGTGAGGTGAGGTGAGGTGAGTGAGGTGAAATGAAGTTAGTAAAGTTATGAAGAAATGAATTGACATGAGGATGTGATGAGGTAAAATGAGGTGAGTGTCGTGAGGGGAGGTGACATGAGGTGTTGAGGAGGTGAGTTGAGGTGAGGAGGTGAAGTGAGGTTAGGAGAAGATGTGAGGAGGTGAGGTGAAGTGATAATTGTGATGAGAGTGAGGTGGAGTGTAGTGAGTGAGGTAAGGAGGAAGTGATGTGACTTGCTGAAGTGAAGAAATAAGATGGGGTGAGGTGACGGGCGGTGACCTGATGTGAGGAGGTGAGTTGAGTCGGCGAATTGAGGTGAAGTAATGTGACGTGAGGTAAGTGAAGTGAGGTGAGGTGGGGAGGTGAGGGGAGGTGAATTGTGTGAAGTGAGGAGAGGTGAGGTGAGGTGAGTTGTGGTGAGAAGATAATAAGTTGAGGTGATGTGAGGAAGTGAGGTATTGGGGAATTGATTTGAGGTGAACTGAGTGAGGTGAGGTGAAGTGAGTTGTGGTGAGAAGATGATAAGTTGAGGTGAGGTGAGGTGGTGTGTTTAGGTGTGTTAGGTGACCTGAGGTGAGGAGGTTAGCTGAGTAAGTGATGTAAAGTGAATGAGGTGACGAGGAGGTGAGGTTACATGAAGAGTTGTGGAGGTGAGGTGAGGTGAGGAATTGAGGTGAGGTGAGGTGATGTTAGGTGAGTGAGGTGAGGTGAGGAGATGAAGTGAGGTGAGGTGAGATTAGGATTGCGGTTAGATCACGTGAGTGAGTAACAGTGAATTGAGATAGCTGAAGTTGATGTGAGGTGATGTGAGGAGGAGAGCTGGTTTGAGGTGAGTGCAGTGAGGTGAGTTGAGGTGACGGGAAATGAGGAAGTGAAGTGAGATGAGAAGATGATGTGAGGAGGGGAGGTGAGGTGAGGATAGTGGTTAGGTGAGGTGAGTGATGTGAATTGAAGTGTGTGAGGTAAGGACGAAGTGATGTTAGGTGTGGATATGAGGAGGTGAGATGAGGTGAGGTGAGTGTGGTGAAGTGACATGGGGAGGTGAGGAAATGAGGTGAGGTGAGGAATTGAAGTAAGTTGAGGTAAGGTGAAATGAGTGAGGAGAAGTTTGCTGAGATGAGGTGCTGAGGTAAGGGGAGGATTGCAGTGAGGTGAAGTAAAGAAGTGAAGTGAGTGAGGTGAGGAGGATGTGTGGAAATGAGGAGAGCAGAGAAATTGGGGTGAGTAAAAGAGTGGTGAATTGAGAAAGTGAGGTGAGGTGAGGAATTGAGGTGAGGTGAGGTGAGGAGATGATATGAGGAAGTGTGGTGAGGTGAGGATGGCTGTGAGGTCAGATAAGTGAGGTGAAGTGAAGTGATTGAGGTAAGGATGAACTGATTTGACATCAGGAGTTGAGCTAGCATTGTGAAGTGAGTGAGGTGAGGTTAGGTGAGCTGAGAAGTTGAGGTTTTGAGGTTTCGAGTGTTTCGAGGTGAATTGAGGTGAGAGAAGTGAAGTGAAATGAGTGAGGTGATGAGGAGGTGTGGGGGTGTGGAGAGCTGAGGAATTGGGCTGAGGTGAAGTGAGGTGAAGTGAGTGAAGTGAGGTGAAGTGAGGAGGTGAGGTGCAGTGAGGAATTATATTGATGTGAATATTTTGGTGAGGGGAGGTGAGTTGGTGAAGTGAAGGGAGGTAAGGAGGAAGTGAGGAGACATGATGAGATGCGGATGTAAGGTGAGGTGAGGTGACCGGATGAGACGTGAGGTGAGAAGGTGAGGTGAGGTGGGTTACAGAGGTGAGGTGACGTGATGTTAGGTGGGTGATATGAGGAAGGGAGGTTAAGTGAAGAGGTGGGGAGCTGAGGGATTGAGGTGAGGTGACATGAGGTGAGGTCAGGAGAGTTGGGGTTGGAAGGTGATATGGTGAGGTGAGATGAGGACGTGAGTTTAGATGGGTAAGGTGATTGGAGGCGAGGTGAGTGAAGTGAAATGAAGTGAGTGAAGTGAGGAGGAAGTGAGGCAACGTGAGGAGTTGTGGAGGTGAGGGGTGGTGAGGAATTGAGGTGAGGTTTGGAGAGGTGAAGTGAGTGAGGTGAGGTGAGGAGTGGTGAGGAGGTGTGAGGAGATGAGGTGAGGAGGTGATGGGAGGTTAGAATTGTGGTGAGATGAGGTGAGTGAGTTGAAATGAAATGAGTGAGCTGCAGAGACGTGAGGTGACGTGAGGAGAGGTGGTGAAGGGAGGTGACTGAAATTAGATGAGTTGAGGAGGTGAGGTGACATGAGGAGTTGTGTAGTTGAGGTGTGGTGAGTGTTGTGGTGAGGTGAGGTGAATGTGGTGAAGTGAGTGAGGTAAGGATGTAGTGACGTGATGTAAGGAGCTGAGGAGTTAAGGTGAGGTTAGGGGTAGGGACATGAGGAGGTGAGGAGGTGAGGTGAGATGAGTGAGGTGAATTGACATGAGGAGGTGAGGTGAGATGAGTGAGGTGAATTGACATGAGGAGGTGAGGTGGTGAGGTGAGGTGAGGAATTGAGGTGAGGTGAGTAGAGGTGAAGTGAGTGTGGTGAGGTGAGATGAGGAGGGGAAAGGATTGATGTGACGTGTGGTGAGTGAATTGAGGAAGAGTTTACATGGCATTAGGAGGTAAGCAGGTGAGGTGAGGTGTCATGAGTGAAATGACGTGACATGAGGAGGGGAGGAGGTGTGGAAGTGAGATTAGCTAATGAATTGCTGTGAGGCTAAGAGAGGTGAAGTGAGTGAGGTGAGGTGAGGTGAGGAGGTGAGGTGAGGTGTGGAGATGATGTGAGGTGAGGTGAGGTGAGGTTTGTGGTGAGGTGAAAGTGTTGTATGGTAGTGAGTGGAGTAAGGAGGAAGTGAGGTGACTTGAGGATGTGAAGAGGTAAGGCGAGGTGCAGTACTGGGAATTGATGTGAGGACGTGAGTAGGTGAGGTGAGGTAAGGAATTGTGTTGTGGTGAGGTGACATGAGGTGACGTGAGGTGAGTTGTGAGAAGAAGATGAAAGGTTGAGGTGATGTGAGGAGGTGAGGTTAGGTGCGTAAGGTTATGTGAGGTGAGGAGGTGAGGTGGGTGAAGTGAAATGAAGTGAATGAGATGAGGAGGAGGTGAGGTGACTTGAGTAGATTTGGAGGTGAGGTGAGGAGTGGTGAAGTGAGAGAGGTGAGGTGAGGTGAAGAGGGGTGAGATGTGGTGAATTGAGGTGAAATTTGGATTGGGATTAGATGAGGTGAGTGGAAGTGAAGTGAGCTGAAAAGGTGTGGTGACCTGAAGAGGAGAGGAGGTGTGGTGAGATGAGTGAGGTGAAGGGATTTGAGGAATTGTGGTGATCTGAGGAGGTGGCAGACAGGTATTGAGGTGAGATGAGGTGTGGTGAGTGAGGTGAGTTGAGGAGGTGAGGTGAGGTGAGGATTGATGTGAGGTGAGTTGAATGAGGTGAGGAGGGGTTTACATTACGTTACAAGGTGAGAAGTTGAGGTGATGTGAGGTGAGTGAAATGAAGTGACATGAGGGGACGAGGTGAGGTGAGGTAATTGAGGTGAGTGGAGGTAAGGTGAAATGAGTGAGGTGAGGAGAGTTGAGGTGAGAAGATGAGGAGGTGAGTTGAGGTGAGGTCTGAGGTGAGGTGATGTGAGAGAAATGAAGAGGTGAGTTTAGAGAAATGAAGTGAAATGGGTGAGGTGAGAGGAGGTGTGGAGGTGAAATAGCTGAGGCATTGGATTGAGTGGAAGTGAGTGAGGTGAGGTGATGTGAGGAGGTGAGTTGAAGTGAGGAGATGAGAGGAGGTGAGATGAGGTTAGGATGGTGGTGAGGTGAGGTGAGTGAGGTGAATTTATGTTAGTAAGGTTATGATGAAATAAAATGACCTGAGGATGTGATGAGGTAAAGTGAGGTGAGTGCGGTGAGTGGAGGTGACATGAGGAGTTGAGGTAAGTTGAGGTGAGGAGGTGAGTTGAGGTGTGATGAGTTGATGTGAGGTAAGGTGAGGTGAGAAGATATATAGGTGTGGTGAGGTGAGGTTTGTGGTGAGGTGAGGTGAGGTTAGAGAAGTGAAGTGTGTGAGGTGAGGAGAAGGTGTGTAGGTGAGGTGAGCTTAGGAATTGGGGTCAGGTGAAGGGATGGGAAAGACTGAGGTGAGGTGAGATTGGAGTTGAGGTGAGGTGAGTATATGATATGAGCAGGTGAGTTGATGTGAGGATTGTGGTGAGGTGAGTGAGGTGAAGTGTAGTGAGTGAGGTAAGGAGGATGTGTTGTGACGTGAGGAGGTCAGGAGGTAGGTTGTGGTGAGGAATTGAATGGAGATGACGTGAAGTGAGGTGAGTTAGGTGAGGTTAGGTGAGGAGGGTATGTGACCTGAGGAGTTGAGGAGGTGAGGAATTGAGGTGAGTTGAGGTGACGTGAACTGAGTGAGGTGAGGTGAGATGCATTGTGGTGAGATGATAAGGTGATGTGAGGTTAGGAGATGAGGTTACATTGGTAAGGTGATGTGAGCAGAGGTGAGGTGAGCGTGGTGAAGTGAAATGAATGAGGTGCAGAAGTGAGGTGATGTGAGGGGTTGTGGATGTGAGGTGAAGAGGAACTGAGGTGAGGTGAGAAGTGGTTAGGTGACTGAGGAAATGTGAGCTGAGGTGAGGAGTGGTGAGGAGATGAGGTAAGTGGAGGGGAGGTTACGATTGAGGTTGGATGATGTGAGTGAGTTGAAGTGAAGTGAGTGTGCTGAAAAGGAAGTGAGGTGACGTGAGGAGGAGAGGAGGTGAGGTAAGTTGTGTGTGGTGAGGTGAGTTGACGTAATGTGACATGAGGTGGTGAGTAGGTTAGGTGAGGTTACGTGAGGTGAAATGAGGTGACATGGGTTGAGGAGGTGAGGTGAGGTCAGGTTGTGGTAACGTGAGGTGACTGAGGTGAAGTGAAGTGGGTGAGGTAAAGACGAAGTGAGGTGACGTTAGGAGGTGAGGAGGTAAAGTGAGGTGAGTCAAGAGAGGGGAGGTGAGCGGATGCGATGTGAGGATGTGAGTAGGTGGGGTGAGGTGAGGTGTGTGAGGTTAAGTGATTTTAGGAGGGGAGGAGGTGTGGTGATGTGAGGAAATTAGGTGAGTTGAGGTAAGGTGAAATGAGTTAGGTGGGGTGAGTTGAGAAGATGACGAAGTGTGGTTAGGTGAGAATTGTGGTGAGGAGAGGTGAGAGAAGTGAAGTGTGTGAGGTGAGGACGGGGTGTGTAGGTGAGGTGAGCTGATGAATTGCGGGGAGGTAAAGAGAGGTGAATTAAGTGAGGTGAGGTGAGGAGGTGAGGTGAATTGAGTAGATGATGTGAGGAGGTGAGGTGAGGTGAGGATTGTGAGGTGAGCTGAGTGTGGTGAAGTGAAGTGAGGTAAGGACGAACTGAGTTGATGTGAGGAGATGAGAGGGTAAGGTGAAGTGATTGATGTGAGGGTAGGTGAGGGGACGTGACGTGAGCGGTTGAGGATGCTAGATGTGGTGAGGAATTGAGGTGAGGTGAGGAGAGTTGAAATGAGTGAGGTCAGGTGAGTTTAGTTGAGAACATTTGGAGTTGAGGTGAGGTGATTTTTGAGGTGAGGTGAGGTGAGAAAATTTAAGTGAAATTAGTGGGGTGAGGAGGAGGTGTGGACGTGATGTGAGCTGAGGAATTGGGGTGAGGTGCATAGAGCTGAAGTGAGTGAAGTGAGGTGAGATGAGGGTGTGAGGTGAGGTGAGGAGATGATATGTGGTGATAAGATGAGGTGAGGATTGTTGTGAGGATTTTTTGAGTGATGTGAAGTTGAGTGAGGGAAGGAGGTAGTGAGGTCATGTGAAGAGTTAAGGTGAGGTGAGGGGTTGGCAGGTGATGTGGGAAGTTGAGGAGGTGAGGTATTGTGATGAACTGAGTTGAGGTGAGGTGATGTGAGGTGAGTGAATTGAGCTGAGTTGTGGAGGGGTTGTTACGTGAGGAGATGAGTAGGTGAGGAATTGAGACTAGGTGAGGTGAGTTGAGGTGAGGTGGGGTGATTTGTGGTGAGAAGATAAGGTGAGGTGAGGTGAGGGGTGAGTTTAGGTGGGTAAGGTGACATGAGTTGAGGAGCTAAGGTGGGTGAAGTGAAGTGAAGTTGGTGATGTGAGGAGGAGGTGTCATGACGTGAAGAGTTGTGGAGGTGAGGGGAGTTGAGGAATTGAGGTGAGGTATATGGGGTGAAGTGAGTGAGGTGAATTGAGTAGATTTGCAGAGGGGTGAGGAGATGAGGGGAGCAGGGATGGTGAGGATAGAGTTGTGGTGAGATGAGGTTAGTGTGTTGAAATGAAGTGAGTAATGTTCAAATAGGTGAGGTGACGTGAGCAGGAGACATGCTGAGGTGTGAGTGAGGTGAGGTGAGTTGAGTATGTGGGGTGACATGAGGAGGTGAGTAGGTGAGGTGAGTTGAGGTGAATTGGGGTGAGTTGAAGTGAGGAGGTGAGGTGAAGTGAGGAAATGGTGTGAGGAGTTGAGGTGAGGGGAGTACTGTGTTTAGGTGAAGTGAGGGAGGTGAAGTGAGGTAAGGATGAAGTGAGGTGCTGTGAGGAGATGAGGAGGTAAGGTGAGGGGAGGGGAAGTGACTTGAGGTGGTGTGGAGGTTAAGTGATGTGAGGTTACTTAGGTGAATTGACATGAGGTGGTGAGGAAGTGAGGTGAGGTGGGGAATTCTGGTGAGGTGAGGAGAGGTGAAGTAAGTGAGGTGAAGTGAGGTGAGTGAGTTGAGGAGTTTATATGAAGTTTGGAGGTGAGCAGGTGGGGTGAAGTGATGTGAGTGAAATGAAGTGACATGAGGAGTTGATGAGGTGTATAAGTGAGGTGAGCTAATGAATTGGGGTGAGGTGATGGGAGGAAAAGAGAATGAGGTGAGGTGAAGTGAGGAGGTGAGGGAGGTGAGGAGATGATGTGAGGAGGTGAGGAGAGGTGAGGATTGTGGTGAGGTAAAAGAGGTGTAGTGCAGTGAGTGAGGAAAGGAGGAAGTGAGGTGACTTGCGGAGGTGAAGAGGTAAAGTGAGGTCAGGTGTGGGGATTTGATGTGAAGAGGTGAGTAGGTGAGGTGAGGTGACATGAGGTGAGTTGAGGAGGGGAGGTGACGTGAGGAGGTGAGGAGGGGAGGAATTGAGGTGAGGTGAAGTGAGTGAGGTGAGTTGAGGTGAGTTGATCAAGAAGATGAAAAGGTGAGGTGACATGAGGAGGTGAGTTTAGGTAGGTAAGGTGACATGGGGTGAGGATGTTAGGTGGGTGAAGTGAAAAAAAGTGAATGAGGCGAAGAGTTGAGCTGACCTGAAGAGTTGTGGAGGTGAGATGAGGAGGGGCTTGAGGTGAGGTGAGGAGAGGTGAACTGAGTGTGGTGAGGTAAGGTGAGGAGCGGTTAGGGGATGAGGTGAGGTGAGTTTAGGATTGAGGTTAGATGAGGTGAGGTAAAGTGAAGTGAGCTGAAAAGGTGAGGAGACATGAGGAGGAGAGGAGGTGTGTTCAGGTGAGTGAGGTGAGGTGAGTTGAGGAAGTGAGGTGATGTGACGAGGCGAGATGTGGTATTGAGGTGAGATGAGGTGTGGTGATTGAGGTGACTTAAGTAGGTGAGGTGAGGTGAGTACTGAGGTGAGGTGAGGTGAATGAGGTGAGGAGGAGTTTACATGACGTTATGGGGTGAGCAGGTGAGGTGAGGTGAGCTCAGTGAAATGAAGTGACATGTGGAGGGGATGAGGTGAGGTGAGGTAATTGAGGTTATTGGAGGTAAGGTGAAATGAGTGACATAAGGAGAGTTGAGTTGAGAAAATGAAGAGTTGAGGTTAGGTAAGTTTCGAAGTGATTTCAGGTGAGAGAAATGAAGTGAACTGAGTGAGGTGAAGAGGAGTTGTGGAGGTGAGGTGAGATGAGGCATTGGGGTGTGAAGTGAATGAGGTGAATTAGGTGAGGAAGTGAGGTGAGGTGAGGAGATGATGTGAGGATATTAGTTGAGGTGAGGATTGTGCTGACACTAGGTGAGTGAGGTGAATGGAAGTGAGTAAGGTTATGATGAAGTGATGCGATATGAAGTGGGGAGGTAAGATGAAGTGAGTGTGGTGAGGGGAGGTGACATGAGGGGTTGAGGAGGTGAGTTGAGGTGAGGAAAGGAGGTGAGTTGAGGTGAGGTGAAGGAGCATGACGTGAAGAGGTGAGGAGGTGAGGAATTGAGGTGAGGTGAGGTGAGGTGAGTTGTGGTGAGATGATAAGGTGAGGTAAGGTGAGGAGGTGAGGTGTATTGATATGATTAGGGGAGGAGGTGAGGTAAGATTAGTAATTGAGGTGAGTGTAGGTAAGGTGAAATGGGTGAGGTGAGGTTAGTTGAGAAGATGCAAATTGTGGTTAGGTGAGATTTGAGATGAGGTGAGCTGAGAGAAGTGAAGGGAAGTGAGTGAGGTTAGGAGGAATTATGGAGGGGAGGTGAGCTGAGGAATTTGGGTGAGGTGAGTGAGTGAGGTGTGGTGAGTAGGTGAGGTGATGTGAGGAGGTGAGGAGTTGATTTGAGGTGAGGAATTGTGGTGACGTGAGTGAGGAGAAGTGAAGTGAGTAATATAAAGACTAATTGAGGTGACTTGAGGAGGTGAGGAGGTAAGGTGAGGTGAGTGAGGTGAAAGGAAGTGAGTCAGGTCAGGAGGAGGTGAGGTGAGGTGGTGAGGTGTGGAGGTGAAATTTTGAGGTGAGATGTGATGAGAGAAATGAAGTGAAATGAGTGAGGGGAGGAAGAAGTGTGAAGGTGAGGTGAGCTGAAGAATTGGGGTGAGGTGAAGGGATGTGTAGTGGGTGAAGTGAGGTGAGGTGAGGCCGTGAGGTTAGGTAAGGACGTGATGTGAGGAGGTGAGGTGAGATGAGGATTTTATGAGGTGAGGAGAGTGAGGTGAAGTGAGGAGAGGTGAAGTGAGTGAGGTGAGGTGATGTGAAGTGAGAAGGGGTGAGGAGATGAGGTGAGGATTTGAGGTGAGTTAAGTTTTGTGGTGAGATGAGGTGAGTTGAAGTGGACTGAGCTGAAAAGGAGGTGAACTGACAAGAGGAGAGGTGAGGGGTGGTGAGTGAGGTGATGTGAACTGAGGAGGTGAGGTGACGTGAGGTGAGGTGAATTGAGGTGAGGTGAGGTGAGGAGGTGTGGTGAGGTGTGGAGATGATAGGAGGTTAGGTGAGGTGAGGATTGTGGTAAGGTGAGGTGTGTGAAGTGAAGTGAAGTCAGTGAGATAAGGATGAAGAGAAATGGCAAGAGGAGTTGATGAGGTATGGTGAGGTGCTATGAGGTGAATTTATGTGTTGAGGCGATGAGGTGTGTTGAGGTGAGTGAGGTGAAGTGACATGAGGATGTTAGGAGGTGATGTGAGGTGAGGAATTGAGGTGAGGTGAGGTGAGGTGATAAGATGAGGAGATGAGGTGAGTTGAGGTTTGAGGTGAGGTGAGCTGAGAGAAGTGAAGTGAGTGAGGTGAGGTTGAGGAGTGGAGGGGAGGTGAGATTAGGTATTGTGTTTGGGTGGAGAGGTGAAATGAGGTGAGGTGACGTGAGGTGAGGGGTGGTGAGGATTTTGCTGAGGTTGAGTGAGATGAAGTGTATTGAAGTAGGTAGGAGGACGTGAGGTTACTTGAAGAGGTGAGGAATAAGAAGAGTTGAGATGATGGGAGGTGATATGAAGTGACAAGTTTCGGTGAGTTGACGAATTGTGGTAAGGTGAGGTGAACTAAGGTGAGTTGTGGTTAGAAGATAAGGTGAGGTGAGTTGAGGAGGTGAGATTAGGTGGTTAAGGTGATGTGAGGTGAGGAGGTGAGGTGAGAGAAGTGAAGTGGTGTGAGTGAGGTGAGGATTTGATGTGACATGAGGAGTTGTGGATGTAAGGGGAGGTAGGGAATTGAGTTGAGCTGAGGAGAGTTTAAGAGAGTGAGGTGTGGTGTGGAGAGATGAGGAGTGGTAGGAGATGATGTGACGAGATGTGAGTTTAGAATTGAGGTGACATGAGGTGAGTGAGTTGAATTGAAGTGAGTGAGCTGAAAAGAGGTGAGGTGATGTGAGGAGGATAGGTGTTTAGGTGAGTTGGGTGAGGTGAGGTGAGTTGAGGTGGTGAGGTGATGTGAGAAGGTGAGTATGTGAGTTGAGGTGCGGTGAGGTGAATTGGGGAGACGTGAGGCGAGGAGATGAGGTGAGGTGAGGTGATGATGTGAGGAGATGAGATGAGGTGACGATTATTGTGAAGTGTGGTGAGTGAGGTGAAGTGAAGTGAACGATGTAAGGTCGAAGTGAGCTGACGTGAGGAGGTGAGGAGTTAAGGTTAGGTGAGTGAGGTGAGGGAATTTTAGGTGAGGTGAAGTGAGGAGTTGAAGAGGTGAGGTGAGGTGACCGGAGTTGAGTTAGGTGAAGTGAATGGTGGAGGGGCGGTTACGTGAGGAGTTTAGGAGTTGAGGATTTGTGGTGCGGTGAGGTGACATGAAGTGAGTTGTGGTGAGAAGATGATAAGTTTAGGTGAGTAGGTGAGGTTAGGTTGGTAAGGTGACGTGAGGTGAGGAGGTGAGGTGAGTGAAGTGAGGTGAATTGAGTGAGGTGAGTAGTTGGGAGGTGATGTGAGGGGTTGTGGAAGTGAAGAGATGTGAAGAATTGAGGTGAGGTGAGGAGAGGTGAAGTGAGTGAGGTGAGGGGATGTGAGGGGTGGAGGTGTGAGGAAATGAGTTGAGGAGGCGAGATGATGTTAGAATTGAGGTGAGATGAGGTGAGTTGAAGTGAAGCGAGAGAACTGAAAAGGAGATGATGAGACCTGAGGAGGAGAGGAGGTGCAGTGGGTCAGGTGAAGTGAGTTGAGGAGGTGAGGTGATGTCTGGAGGTGAATATGTGAGGTGAGGTGAGGTGAATTGAGGTGAGGTGGGGTGAGGAGATGATATCAGGAGGTGAGGTGAAGGGAGGTTTGTTGTGAAGTGACGTGAGGGGAATTGATGTGAGTGAGGTCAGGAAGAAATGAGGTGACGTGAGGAGGTGAGGAGCTATGGTGATGTGAGTGAGGTGAGGGGAGGTGAGGGGCTGTGATGTAAGGTGTTGAGGAAGTGAGGTGAGTTGGGAATTGAGGTGAGTGGAGGTAAGGGGAAATGACTGATTTGAGGTGAGTTGAGAAGATGATTAGTTGAGGTGAGGTGAGGTTTGAGGTGAGGTTAGGTGAGAGAAGTGAAGTGTTTGAGGGGAGCAGGAGGTGTGGAGATGAGCTGAGCTGAGGAATTGGAGTGAGGTGAAGAGAGTTGTGGTGAGTGAGGTGAGGTGAGGTGAGGAGGTGAGGGGAGGTGAAGAGATGTGAGGAGGTGAGGTGAGGAGATGTGAAGTGAGTGAGGTGAGGTGAGTGACGTGAAGTGAAATGAGTGAGGTAAGGAAGAAGTGAGGTGACGTGAGGAGTTGATGAGGTAAGGTGAAGTGAGGGGAGGTGACAAGAGGAGTTGAAGTGAGGACTTGCGGTGATGTGAAGTGTGGTGAAGGAGGTGAGGTGAGGTGCAGAGGGGAGGTGACATGAGGATGTGAGAAGGTGAGGAATTTAGGTGAGGTGAGGTGAAGTGTGTGAGGTGAGGTGAGGTGAGTTGTGGTGAGAAGATGATAAGTGAGGTGGCATGAGGAGGTATTGCTGGGTAAAGTAACATGAGGTCAGGAGGTGAGGTGAGTGAAGTGAAGTGAGTGAGCTTAAAAGGAGGTGAGTTGATGTGAGGAGGAGAATAGGTGAGGGGATGTGAGTGAGGTGAAGTGTGTTGAGGAGTTGAGGTGACGTGAGGAGATGAGTAAGGTGGGGTTAGGTGAATTGGGGAGTGGTGTGGTGAGGAGGTGAGATGAGTTGAGATGATGTGAGGATGTGAGGGGAGGTGAGCAAAGGTGAGGTGAGGTGAGTGAAGTGAAATGAAGGGAGTAAGGTCAGGAGGAGTTGAAGTGACATAAGGAAGTGTGGTGTTGAGGTATTGAGGTGAGATGAGGTGTGATGTGTGAGGTGATTTGAGGAGGTGAGGTGAGGTGAGGATTGAAGTGATGTGAGGTGAGTGAGGCAAGGAAGAGTTTACAACACACAAGGACGTTAACAGGTGAAATGAGGTGGGTAAAGTGAGGTGAATTGACATGTGGAGGGGAAAAATTGAGGTTAGGTGAGTAATTTGGATGAGTGGAGGTAAGGCGAATTGAGTGAGGGGAGGTGAGTTGAGGTGAGAATATGAGGTGAGGTGAGGGGAGGTTTGAGGTGAGTTGAGTGTGGTGAAATGAAGTGAGGAAGCTTAGAACGAAATGAGGTGACATGAGGAGTTCAGGAGGTAAGGTGAGGGGAAAGAGGTGATGGTAGGTGAGGGGATATGACGTGAGAAGGTGAGGAAGAGAGGTGAGTAATGGAAGTGAGGTGAGCTGACGTTAGATGAGTGATGTGGGATGAGGTGAGGAGGTGTGGTGACGTGAGGAGTTGAGGGTTGCGGAATTGAAGTGAGGTGAGCTGAGTTGAGGTGGTGAGAAGATAAGTTGTGGTGAGGTGAGGAGGCGAGGTTATGTGCATAAGGTGTTGTGAGGTCAGGAGGTGAGGTGAGTGAACAGAATTGAAGTGAATGAGGTGAGGAGGACGTGAGGTGAGGTGAGGAGATGTGGAGGTGACTTGATGTGCCGAATTGAGGTAGGTGAGGATAGATGATGCGAGTGTGATTTGAGGTGAGCTGAGGAGGGGTGAGGAGATGAGTTGAGGAGGTGAGGTGAGGTTAGGATTGAGGTTAGATGAGGTGAGTGAGTTGAAGTGAAGTGAGTGAGCTGAAAAGGAAGTGCGGGGATGTGAGGAGGACAGCAGGTGAGATGAGGGAGGTGAGGTGATTTGAGGAGTTGTGGTGACCTGAGGAGGTGACTAGGTGAGGTGAGGTGACGTGAATTGAGGTGAGGTGAATTGAGGAAGTGAGATGAGTTGAGAAGTTTATGTGAGGGGGTGAAATGAGTTGAGGATTGTGCTGAGATGAGGTTTGGTAGGTGAAGTGATATGGGTAGTTGAGGAGGTATGGTGAGGTGAGGAATTGAATTGAGTTGAGGCAAGGTGAAATGAATGAGGTGATTTGACATAAGAGGAGGACGTGAGTTGAGCTTTGAGGTGAGGTGACGTGAGAGAAGTAAAGTGAAGTGAGTCATGTGATTAAGAGGTGTGGGGGTGAGGTGAGTTGTGGAATTACAGTGAAGTGAAGAGAGGTTAATTGAGTGAGGTGAAGTGAGGTGAGGAGGTGAGGTGAGGTGAGGAGATGATGTGAGGAGGTAAGGAGATTTGAGGATTGTCGGGAGGTGAGGTGTGTGAGGTAAAGTGAACTGAGTGATGTAAGGAAGAATTGTGTGAGGACATGATGCGGTAAGGTGAGGTGAGGTGAGCGGAAGTGATGTGAGGAAGTGTGGAGGTGAGGTCAGGTGAGGAATTGAGGTGAGGTGAGGTGACATGAATTTAGTGAGGTGAGGAGAGGAGGTGAAATGAGGAGGTGAGGAGGTGTGTAATTGAGGTGAGGTTAAGTGAGATGAATTGAGTGCTGTCAGGTGAGGTGATTTGTTGTTAGAAAGATAAGGTCAAGTGAGGTGAGGAGGAGTGGCTAAGTGGATAACGTGACGTGAGGTGTGGAGGTTAGGTGAGAGAATTCATGTGGGTGAGGTGAGGCGAGGTGAGGTGAGGATTTGTGAGGGGATGACGTGAGGTGAGTTGAGGTTAAGATTGAGGTTAGATGAGGTGAGGAAGTGAAATGAGTGAGCTGAAAAGAGGGTGAGGTGATGAGAGGAGAAGAGAAGAGTTGAGGAAAGGTGAGTGAGTTGAGGTGTTTTGAGGAGTTGAGGTGATGAGGAGGTGAGTACGAGACGTGAGGTGAGGTGAGGTGAATTGGGGTGTGGTGAGGTGAGGAAGTGAGTTGAGGTGAGGAGGTGAAATGAGGAGGTGAGGTGAGGTGAGTGAATTGAAGTTAAGTGAGTGACGTCAGGAGGAAGTGCGGTGACGTGAGGAGGTGTGGAGATGTGGTGAGTTGAGGAATTGATATGAGAAGTGGTGTAGTATGTGATGTGAATTGAGGTGAGGTGATGTCGGGATTGAAGTGAGTTGAGGTGAGTGAATTGAGGAGGAGTTTATATCACGTGAAGAGGTGGGCAGGTGAGGTGAGTGAGGTGAAGTGACATGAGGATGTGAGGATGTGAGGTGAGGAGAGGAATTGAGGTGAGTTGAGGTAAGCTGAAATGAGTGAGATGAGGTGATTTCTGGTGAGAAGAGGATGTGAGTTGAGGTGAGGTTTGTGGTGAGTTGAGGTGAGGGAAGTGAAGTGGAGTGAGGTCAGGAGGAGGTGTGGATGTGAGGTGATCTGAGGATTTGTGTGAGGTGAACAGTGAAGTGAGTGAGGTGAGGTGAAGTGAGGAGGTGAGGTGAGGTGAGGTGATGTGAGGATGTGAGGTGAGGTGATTATTGTGGTGAAGTGAGGTGAAGTGACATGAGTGACGTAAGGAGGAAGTGAAGTGACGGGTAGAGATGAGAAGGTACGGTGAGGGTAAGTGAGGGGAGGTGACGTGAAGCAGTGAGGAGGTGAGGTGATGTGGGGAATTGGGGTGAGGTGAGCTGACGTGAGGTGTGGTGAGGTGAGGTGATGTGAGGTGAGTGAGGTGAGGTGAGGTGAGGGAGGGAGGTGACATGAGGATGTGATTAATTGAGGTGAGGTGAGGTGAAGGGAGTGTCTGCTAAGGTGAGGTGAGGAGGGGTGAGGAGATAAGGGGAGGTGACTTCCTGTTAGGATTTTGGTTAGATGATATGAGTGAGTTGAAGTGAAATGAGTGAGCTGAAATTAGGTGAGGTAATATGAGGAGTAGAGGAGAAGAGGTGAGGTGTGTGAGGTGAGGTGAGTTGAGGAGGTGAGGTCACGTGAGGAGTAGGGTAGGTGAGGTTAGTTGGGGTGAATTGTGGTGAGGTGAGGTGATGGTATGAGTTTAGGTGAGATGATGTGAGGAGGTAGGGTGAGGTGAGGAATGAGGTGAGGTGAGATGAGGTGAGGTGAAGTGAGTCAGGTGAGATGAGGTGAGTTGTGAGAAGATGAGAAGTTGAGAAGTGGTGAGGAGGTGAGGTTAGGTGGGTAAGGTGACGTAAGTTGAGTAAGTGAGCTGAGTGAAGTGAAGTGAGTGAGGTGACGGGGAGTTGAGGTGATGTGAGGAGTTGTGGAGGGAGGTGAGGTGAGGAATTGAAGTGAGGTGAGGAGCGTTTAAATAAGAGGTGAGGTAAGGTGAGGTGAGGAGTTGTGAGGAGATGAGGTGAGGTGAGTTGAGTTGAGTAGGTGAGCTCACGTGAGGACGTGGTTGGGTGAGGTTAGTTGTGGTGAATTGTGGTAGGGTGAGGTTATGGTCTGTGGTGAGGTGAGATGAGGTGGGGAGGTGAGTTGAGGTGAGGAGTGAGGTGAGGTGACGTTAGTGAAGTGAAGTAAATTGAGGTGAGGAGGAGGTGAGTTGAGGTGAGGAGGTGTGGAGGTGAGGTATTGAGGTGAGATGAGCTGTGGTGAGTGAGGTGTGGTTAGGAGTGGATTGAGGTGATGTGAGGTGAGTGAGGTGTAGAGTTTATGTGACGTGAGGAAGTAAGCAGGTGAGGTGTGGTGAGTGAGGTGAAGTGACATGAGGAGTGGAGGAGGTGAGGTGAGGTTATTAAATGAGGTGAATGGAGCTTAGGTGAAATGAATGTTGTGAGGTGAGTTTAGCTGAGAAGATTAGGTTAGGTGAGGTGAGGTTTGCGGTGAGGTGAGAGAAATGAAGTAAGTGACGGGATTGGGAGGTGTGGAGGTGAGGTGCGCTGAGGAATTGGGGTGAGTTGAAGTGAGTGAGGTGACGTGAGGTGAGGAAATGCGGTGAGGTGAGGATAGGTTGTGAGGAGTTGGATGAGGTGAGGATTACAGTGAGGTGAGGTGACTGAGGTGAATTGAAGTGACGTTAGGTGATTAGGGGAGGTGACATGGGGAGTTGAGGTGGATAGGAATTGAGGTGAGGTGAGGTGAGGTGAGGTGAAGTGAGTGAGTTGAGGTGAGGTGAATTTTGCTGGGAACATAAGGTGAGGTGAGTTGAGGAGGTGAGTTTAGGTGGTAAGGTGACGTGAGGTGACGATGTGAGGTCAGTGAAGTAAAGTGGAGTGAGTTGAGGTGGAGATGAGGTGTGTTGAGGAGTTGAGGTGACGAGGAGGTGAGTAGGTGAGTTGAGGTGAGGTGAATTTTGGTGAGGTGAGGTGAGGAAGTGTGTTGAGGTGAGGAGATGAAATGAGGAGGTGAGGTGAGGTGAGGAATGAGGTGAGGAGGAGTTTACATCACGTGAAGAGGTTAGCAGGTGAGGTGAGGTGAGGTGAGTGAGCTGAAGTGACATGAGGAAGTGAGGAGTTGAGGTGAGGTAAGGTGAAATGAGGTGATTTGTGGTAAGAGGATGTGAGTTGAGGTGAGGTTTGAGGTGAGGTGAGGGAAGTGAAATGGAGTGAGGTGAGGCAGAGGTGTGGAGGTGAGGTGAGCTGAGTAATTGGGGTGAGATTAAGTGAGGTGAATTGAGTGAGGTGAGGTGAGGAAATGATGTGTGGGGGTGAGGCGAAGGGAAGATTGTGGTGAAGTGCGATTAGTGAGGTGAATTGAAATCAGTGAGGTAGGGATGGAGTGAGGTGACGTGAGGAGGTCAGGAAGTAAGTTGAGATGAGTGAGGTGACGGGAGGTGAGCGGAGGTGACGTGAGGAGGTGTGGTATTGGGGTGAGATGAGGTGAATGAGGTGAACTGACATGAGATGAGCAGGTGAGATGAGATGAGAAATTGATTTGAGTTGAGGTAAGGTGAAATGAGTGAGGTGAGTTGAGGTGTGTTGAGGAGATGAGGATGTGAGGTGAGGTGAGGTTTGATGTTAGGTGAGGTGAGGGAAGTGAAGTGAAATATGTGAGGTGAGGAGATCTGGAGGTGAGGTGAGCTGCGAAACTGGTGTGAGGTGAAGAGAGGTGAAGTGAGTGAAGTGAGCTTAGGTGAGGAGGTGAGGTGAGGTGAGGCGATGAGGTGACAGGTAAGGTGAGGTGAGGATTGTGGTTAGGTGAGGTGATTGAGTTGAAGTGAAATGAGTGATGTAATGAGGAAATGATTTGATGTGAGGAGGTGAGGAAGTAAGTTGAGGTGAAGTGAGGGGAGATGACGTGAGGAGGTGAGTAGGAGATGTGAGGTGAGGAATTGAGGTGAGGTGAGGTGACGTGAGTTGAGTGTGATGAGGTGAGGGAAGGAGGGGAGGTGACGTGAGGAGGTGTGATGGTGAGTAATTGAGAGGAGGTGTGGTGAGGTGAGGTGAGTTTTTGTGAGAAGATTATAAGGTGAGTTGAGGTGGGAGGTTAGTGTAGGTGGTTAAGTGATGTGAGGTGAGGAGGTAAGGAGAGTGAAGTGAGTGCGGTGAGGAGGAGGTGAGGTGACGTGAGGAGTTGTGGGGGTGAGGGGAGGTGAGGAATTGAGGTGAATTATGGAGAGGCAAAGTGAGTGAGTTGAGTTGAGGAGAGGTGAGGAGGGGTGAGGATATGAGGTGAGGAGGGGCAGTGAGGATATAATTGAGGTGAGATGATGTGAATTGAAATGGAGTGAGATTGAAAGATGAGATGACGTGAGGAAGAGAGAACGTGAGGTGAGGTGAGTTGAGGTGAGTTGGGGAGTTGAGGTGTTGTGAGGAGTTGAGTAGGTGAGGTGAGGTGTGTTGAGGTTAAATGGGCTGAGATGAGGTGAGGAGGTGAAGTTATGTGATAAGATGATGTGAGGCGGTTAGGTAAGGTGAGGATTGTGTTGAGGGGAGTTGAGTATGGTGAAGTGATGTGAGTAAGGTTAGGACGAAGTGAGGTGACATGAGGAGTTCAGGAGGTAAGGTGAGGAGAATGAGGTGAGCGGAGGGTATGGGAAGTGACATGAGGAGGTGAGGAAGGGAGTTGGGGTGAGGAAATGACATGAGGTGAGGTGAGTGATGTGAGGTAAGGGGAGGAGGGGATGTTATGTGAGGAGTTGGAGAAGTGTGGAACTGAGTTGAGGTGAAGTGAGGTGAGTTGTGGTGAGATGATGTGAGTTGAGGAGATGAGGTGAGTGAATTGAAGTGAGTGAGGTGAGGAGGAGGTGAGATGGCATAAGGAGTTGTGGATGTGAGGTGAGGTGAGGACATGATGTGAAGTGAGGAGAGGTGAAGTGAGAGAGGTGAGGTGAGGTGTGGAGAGGTGACGAGATGAGGTTAGGAGGTGAGGTTAGGTTAGGATTGAGGTGAGATGAGGTGAGTTGAAGTGGAGTGAGCTGACAAGTAGGTGAACTGACGTGAAGAGGAGAGGATGTGATGGTAGTTGACTGAGGTGCAGTGAGTTGAGGTGAGGTGACGTGAGGAGGTGAGGTGAGGTGAGGAGATGATGTGAGGTGGTGAGCTGAGGTGAGGATTGTGGTGAGGTTAGGTGAGTGATGTAAAGTGAAGTGAGTGATGTAAGGATGAAGTGAAGTGGCAAGAGGAGTTGAGGAGGTAAGGTGAGGTGAGGGGAGGTGACTTTAGGAGTTGACACAATTAGGTGTGTTGAAGTGAGTGAGGTGTAGTGACATAAGGATTAGAGGAGGTGAGGTGAGATGAGGAATTGAGGTGAGGTGAGGTAAGGTGAAATTAGTGAAATGAGTTGAGGTTAGAAGATGAGGAGGTGGCGTGAGGTTAGGTTTGTGTTGAGGTGAGGTGAGAGAAGGATAGTGATTGAGGTGAGGTGAGGTGAGATGATGTGAGGAGGGGAGGAGAGGTAAGGAATGTGATGAAGTGAGAGAGGTGAAGTGTAGTGTGTGAGGTAAGGAAGAACTGAGGTCACTTAAGGAGGTGAGGAGGTAAGGTGGGGTGTGGTGAGGGGGGGTGATGTGAGGAGTTGAGTAGGTAATGTGATGTGAAAGAGGTGAGTGTATGTGATGTGAAGAGTTGAGGATGTGAGGTGAGGTGAGGAATTGAGGTGAGGTGAGGTGAGTGAGTTGATGTGAGGTGAGGAGGGGATGTGAGGTGAGGAGTTTAGGAGGTGAAGATTTGGGGTGAGGTGAGGTGGGTTGAAGTGACAAAATGATAAGGTGAGGTGAGGTGAGGAGGTGAGGTTGGGTAAGGTGATGTGAGTTGAGGAGATGTGAGTGAAGTGAAGTGAGTGAGGTGAGGAAGAGGTGAGGTGACATGGGGAGTTGGGGAGGTGAGGTGAGGTGAGGAATTGAGATGAGGAGAGGAGAGGTGAAATGAGTAAAATGAGGTGAGGTGAGTGAGGAGTTTTGAGGAGATGAGGTGAGGAGGTGAGGTGAAGTAAGGATTGAGGTCAGATGAGGTGAGGTGGGTTTAGGTGGGGTGATGTGTGGAGGGGAGTAGGTGAGGGGAGGTGATTTGAAGTGAGTTGAGGTGGTGTGAGGTGAGGAGGTGAGGGGAGTTGAGGAGGATTTGTGAGGAGGTGTAGTGTGGTGAAGTGAAGTGGGTGAGGTAAAGATGAAGTGAGGTGACATTAGGAGGAGACGAGTTAAAGTGAGGGGAGTGAAGTGAGGGGAGGTGAGGCGACGTGATGTGACAATGTCAGGAGGTGAGGTGAGGTGAGTTGAGTGAGATGAAGTGACTTAAGAGGGGAGGATGTGAGGTGAGATGAGGCATTGGGGTGAGTGGATGTAAGGTGAAATGAGTGAGGTGAGGTGAGGTTAGTTGAGATGAGGTGAGGTGTGGTGAGGTTTGAGGTGAGGTTTGAGGTGAGGTGAGGTGAGAGAAATTACATGAAATGTGAGAGCTGAGGAGGTTTGGAGGTGAGGTGAGCTGAGGAATTGCTGTGACGTGAATTGAGGTGAAGTGACTGAAGTGAGGTGAGGTGAGGAGGTGAGGTGATGATATGAGGAAATAAGGTGAGGTGTAGATTGTGGTTATGTGAGGTGTGTGAAATGAAGTGGAGTGAGGTAAGGATGAAGTGAGTTGACGTGAGGAGATGAGGAGGAAAGGTGAGTTGAGGTGATGTGAGGAGGTGAGGAGGTGAGGTTGGGTGAGGAATTGAGTTGAGGTCAGGTGAGGTGATGTGAGTGAGGTGAGATGAGGTGAGGAGGGGATGTGACGAGAGGAGGTGAGGCGGTGAGTAATTGAGGTGGGGTGAGGTGAGGTGAAGTGAATGATTTGAGGTGAGATGAGCTGAGAAGGTGACATGGTGTGGTGTGCTGAGGAGGTGTGTTGACATGAGTAGGTGAGGAGGTAAGGAATTGAGGTGAGGTGATGTGTAGTGAGTGAGGTGAGGTGAGGTGAGTTGTGGTGAGAAGATGATAAGTTGAGGTTAGGAGGTGAGGTGAGTGAAGTGAAGTGTATTGAATGAGAAGAGGAGGGGGTGAGGTGATGTGAGGAGTTGTGGAGGTGTGGTGAGGTGAAGAATTGAAGTGAGGTGAGAAGAGGTTATGTGAGAGTGGTGAGTTGAGGTGACGAGGTGTGAGGAGATGAGGTGAGGTGAGGTGAGTTTAGGATTGAGGTTAGGTAAGGTGAGTGTGTAGAAGAGAAGTGAGTGAGCTGAGAAGGATGTGTGGTGACATGAGGAGGGGATGAGGTGAGGTGAGTGAGGTGAGGTGAGTTGAGGAGTTGAGTTGCCATGAGGCAGTGAGCAGGTTAGGTGAGATGTGGTGAATTGAGGTTAGGTGGGGTGAGGAAGTGAGGTGAGTTGAGTAGGTGTTTTGAGGAGGTGAGGTGTGGTGAGTTGAGGTGAGTGAGGTGAAGTGAATTGGGTGATGTAAGGATGAAGTGAGGTGAGGAGGTGGTGTGGAACTGAGGTGAATGAGTTGAAGTGAGGGAAGTAAGTATGAAGTGAGGTGACATGAGGATGTGATGAGGTAAAGTGAGGTGAGTGACGTGAGTGGCAGTGAAGGGATGTGAACTGAGGAGGTGAGGAGCTGAGGTGAGGTGAGGAAT
Source organism: Smutsia gigantea (assembly GCA_032199065.1). NCBI lineage: Eukaryota > Metazoa > Chordata > Mammalia > Pholidota > Manidae > Smutsia > Smutsia gigantea. Next base: position 48,919 of record JAVSCE010006059.1, on the reverse strand, counting down.
TGGGGTGAGTTGAAGTAAGGGGAAATGAGTGAGGTGAGCAGAGTTGAGATGAGGTGATTTGAGGTGAGGTTATAGGTGAGGTGAGGTGAGAGAAGTGAAGTGAAGTGAGTGAGGGTAGGAGTGGTTGTGGAGGTGAGGTGACCTGAGGAATTGGGGTGAGATGAAGGGAGGTGTAGTGAGTGATGTGAGGTGAGGTGAGGACGTGAAGTGAGGTGTGGAAAAAATATGTGGAGGTGAGGTGAGATGAGCATTGTGGTGAGGTGAGGTGAGTTATGGGAAGTGACGTGAGTGAGGTAAGGAGAAAGTGAATTGATGTGAGGAGGTGAGGAGGTAAATTGAGATAAGGGGAGGTGATGTGAGGAGGTGAGGTGATGTGAAAACTTGAGGTGATATTGAGTGACGTGAGGTGAGTGAGGAGAGTTGTCTTGAGGAGGGGAGGTGATGTGAGGTGTTGAGGAGGTGAGGAATTGAGGTGAGGTGAGGTGAGATGCGGTGAAGTGAGTGAGGTGAGTTGAGGTGAGTTGTGGTGAGAAGATAAGGTGAGGTGAGGAGGTGAGGTTAGGTTGGTAAGGTGACGTGAGGTGAGGATATGTGAGTGAAGTGAAGTGATTAAGAGGTGAGGTAACGTGAGGAGTTGTGCAGGTGAGGTCAGGTGAGGAAATGAGGTGAGGTGAGGAGAGGTGAAGTGAGGGAGGTGAGGTGTGGAGGGGTGAGGAGGTGAGGTGAGGTTAGGATTGAGGTGAGATGAGTTGCATGAGGGGGGTTGAAGTGAGTGAAAGGAGGAGGAGGTGTGGAGGTGAGGGGAGCTGAGGAACTAGGGTGAGGTGAAGCGAGGTGTAGTGAGTGAGGTGAGGTGCGGTGAGGAGGTGACGTGAGGTGAGGAGATGATGTGAGGAAGTGAGGAGGTGAGTGTTTGAGGTGAGTTGAGGAGTTGAGTTGCCATGAGGCAGTGAGCAGGTTAGGTGAGATGTGGTGAATTGAGGTTAGGTGGGGTGAGGAAGTGAGGTGAGTTGAGTAGGTGTTTTGAGGAGGTGAGGTGTGGTGAGTTGAGGTGAGTGAGGTGAAGTGAATTGGGTGATGTAAGGATGAAGTGAGGTGAGGAGGTGGTGTGGAACTGAGGTGAATGAGTTGAAGTGAGGGAAGTAAGTATGAAGTGAGGTGACATGAGGATGTGATGAGGTAAAGTGAGGTGAGTGACGTGAGTGGCAGTGAAGGGATGTGAACTGAGGAGGTGAGGAGCTGAGGTGAGGTGAGGAACTGGGGTGAGTTGAAGGGGAAATGAGTGAGGTGAGCAGAGTTGAGATGAGGTGATTTGAGGTGAGGTTATAGGTGAGGTGAGGTGAGAGCAGTGAAGTGAAGTGAGTGAGGGTAGGAGTGGTTGTGGAGGTGAGGTGACCTGAGGAATTGGGGTGAGATGAAGGCAGGTGTAGTGAGTGATGTGAGGTGAGGTGAGGACGTGAAGTGAGGTGTGGTAAAAATATGTGGAGGTGAGGTGAGATGAGCATTGTGGTGAGGTGAGGTGAGTTATGGGAAGTGATGTGAGTGAGGTAAGGAGAAAATGAATTGACGTGAGGAGGTGAGGAGGTAAATTGAGATAAGGGGAGGTGATGTGAGGAGGTGAGGTGATGTGAAAACTGGAGGTGATATTGAGTGACGTGATGTGAGTGAGGAGAGTTGTCTTGAGGAGGGGAGGTGATGTGAGGTGTTGAGGAGGTGAGGAATTGAGGTGAGGTGAGGTGAGATGCGGTGAAGTGAGTGAAGTGAGTTGAGGTGAGTTGTGGTGAGAAGATAAGGTGAGGTGAGGAGGTGAGGTTAGGTTGGTAAGGTGACGTGAGGTGAGGATATGTGAGTGAAGTGAAGTGATTAAGAGGTGAGGTAACGTGAGGAGTTGTGCAGGTGAGGTCAGGTGAGGAAATGAGGTGAGGTGAGGAGAGGTGAAGTGAGGGAGGTGAGGTGTGGAGGGGTGAGGAGGTGAGGTAAGGAGGTGAGGTGAGGTTAGGATTGAGGTGAGATGAGTTGCATGAGGGGGGTTGAAGTGAGTGAAAGGAGGAGGAGGTGTGGAGGTGAGGGGAGCTGAGGAACTAGGGTGAGGTGAAGCGAGGTGTAGTGAGTGAGGTGAGGTGCAGTGAGGAGGTGAGGTGAGGTGAGGAGATGATGTGAGGAAGTGAGGAGGTGAGTGTTGCAGTGAGGGAAAATGAGTGAGGTGAGGTGAGGTTAGTTTCTTCACCTCACTAACCTCACCTCACCTCACCTCACATACTCATGTCACATCACCTCTACTCACTCACCACACTCATCTCACCTCAACTCACCTCTTCACATTCTCAATTCAGATACCCTCACCTCCCCTCACATCACTCACCTCACCTTACCTCCTCAAGTCCCCACATCACCACACTTTGTCCTTACATCACCCACTTCACTTTGCCTCACTCACCTCACCTCACCACAATCCTCACCTCACCAATCTCACATCATCTCCTCACCTCACTTACCTCACGTCACCCCAATTCAACTCACCTCACCTCACCTACTAACCTCCTCACATCACCTCAACTCCTCAACTCACCTCACTTCTCCCACCTCACCTGCTCTCCTCCTCATATCACCCCACTTCCATTTCAGCTCACTCACTTCACTTCAACTCACTCACCTCATCTAACTTCAAACCTCACCTCACCTCACCTCAACTCATCTCATCCCTGCTCACCTCACCTCACTTCACCTCACTCACCTAACCTCTTCTCACCTCACCTCAATACCTCAGATCACCTCACCTCCAAAACTCATGTCACCTCACCTCCTCCGTTCCTCATTGAATTCACCACACTTCACACATCTCACATCCTCACTTCACGTCACCTTACCCAACTAAACTCACATCCACCTCACCTTATAATTTTCGCACCACAACTCACCTCACCACACCTCACTCACTTCACCTCACCTCAGGTCAATTCCTCACCTACTCACCTTCTCATGTCACTTCCCCTCCTCACCTCACCTCACCTCAATCACCTCAACTCACCTCACCTCACCTCAATTTCTCACCTTACCTCACCTCCTCACCTCCTCACGTCACCTCCTTTCACCTCAAGTCACCTTAACTCACCTCCTCACGTCACCTCACTTCATTCTTACCTCACTCACTACACTTCACCTCACTCACCTCAACTCACCTCAATTCCTCACCTCACCTCACCTCCTCACCACCTCATATCACTTCACCTCACTCACCTCACCTCACCTCAATTCCTCACTTCCTCACGTCACATTACTTCACCTCCCCTCACCTCCTCACATCCTCACGTCACATTACCTCACCTCCCCTCACCTCACTCATCTCTTTAACTCCTCGCCTCCACACGTCACCTCACTTCGTCATTACCTCAGTCACTTCACTTTACCTCACTCACCTCACCTCACCACAATCCCCACATCACCTCATTTCCTCACCTCACCTCAATTCAATTCACCTCACCTCCCCTCACCTAACCTATTCACCTCTTCACATCTCCTTACCTCTTCAACTCACCTCAACTCTCTCTGATCACCTCACCTCATCTCCTCTTCACGCCACCTCCCCACATTTTCTGCTCAATCACTTCACTTCAACTCAATCACCTCATCTAACCGCACCTCACCTCTCCTCGTCTCCTCACCTCAACTCACTCAACTAACCTTTCCTCACCTCATGTCAATTCCTCACGTAAAAACACCTCCACAACTCAAGTTACCTCACCTCCACCTCAAATCATTCACTATTTCACTTCAATCACATAACACCCTCACCTCACGTCACCTTACCCACCTAATCCCTCCTCCTCATCCCATATCAACTTATATTCTCACCACAACTCACCTCACCTCACCTCACTGACCTCATCTCACCTCAAATTATCACCTCCTCACCTCCTCACGTCACCGCCCTTTCTCATCTCACCTCACCTCACTCACCTTACATCACCTCACCTCACCTCAATTCCTCACCTCACCTTACCTCCTCACCTCCTCACATAACCTCCCCTCACCTCACCTCACCATACCTCCTCACCGGCTTAATTCTCCTCACTTCCTACTTACCTCACTCAATACACCTCACCTCACACACCTCACCACAATCCTCACTTCCTCACCTCCTCACATCACCTCCCCTTCACACCTACTCCTCTCCTCCCTCCACTTCTCTCACATCACATCACCTCAAACCTCACCTTACCTCACCTCATCTTCTCACCTCACCTCACTCATTTCACCTAACATCTCCTCACCTCAATTCCTCAGCTGACCTCACCACCTCACCTCCTCATGTCACTTTATGTCACTCACTTCACCTCATGTAACCTCACCTACTCAACTCCTCATGTCACCTCACCTCTTCAACTCACCTCATCTCACTTACCTCCCATCACCTCTACTCCTCAAGTCAGTTCACCTCCTTTTCAGCTCCCTCTGCTTCAACTCACCTCAGCTCACCTCAAACCTATCCTCACCTCATCACCTCCTCACCTCATCTCCTCACCCCTCCTCACCCCACCTCAACTCATCTCACTTCACCTCAACTCAATTCTCCTCATTTCCTCACCTCACCTCACGTCCACAACTCATGTCACATCACTTGCTCCTCAACTCAAACAACTCACCTTAACTACTCAACTCCTCATGTCATTCATTCGCCCTATCCTTACCCACTTCATTTCACATCACCACAATCCTCACCTCACCTCACCTCCTCAAATCATCTCATCTCACCTCACATCCTCCAATCACCTCACCTCACCCAACGTCACCCAAATTCCACAGCTCACCTCACATCCACACCTCCCACTCACGTCACTCCAATTCACTTCTCTCACCTCACCTCACTTCAAACCTCACCTCACCTAATTTTCTAACCTTAACTCACCTCACCTCACTCATTTCACCTTACCTTCACTCACCAAAATTACTCACCTCCCCACACTTCCTACCCTCCTCATGTCACTTCACTTCACACACCTAACCTCACCTCAATTGCTCACCTCCTCACATCTTGTAAACTCCTCCTCATCTCAGTCACCTCACCTCACATCAATCTTAACCTCACCTAACCTCCTCACATCACTTCACACACCACACCTCATCTCACCTCAATACCTCACTCCACACCTCCTCATGTCACCTCACCTCCTCCTGACCTCATTCACTTCACCTTACTTCACTCACCTCACCTTTCCTCACCTCAACTCCTCACCTCACCTCACACCAATTCACCTAACCTCACCTCACCTACTCACCTCCTCACCTCACCTCACCTCCTCAATTCACTGCACCACACTCACCTCACCTCGCCTCCTCTCCTCACATCCCCTCACTTCTTTTTCAGCTCACTCACTTCACTTCAAATCACTCACGTCACCTAACTCAATCATATCCTCACCTCACCTCATCTCATTTCCTCACCCATTCTCACCTCACCTCACCACAACTCACTGACTTCACCTCTCCTCACCTCACCTCAATTCTCTCCTCTCCCCACTTCCATAACTCCTCACCTCACCTCACCTCCTCCTCACATCACTCACTTCACTTCACTTCACTCAAATCACCTCCTCACCTCACATCACTTCACCCACCTAACCTCACCTCCTCACCTCAACTAAACTTATCATATTCTCACCACAACTCACCTCAACTCACTTCACCACACCTCTATTCCTCAACTCCTCAAGTCCTCACGTCACATCCCCTCTTCCCGTCAGTTCACCAAACTCATCTCAGGTCACTTCACCTCACCTCAATTCCTGACCTCAACTCGTCACCACCTCACTTTACCTCCCCTCAAATCCCCTCACTTCACTCACCTCACCTTATCTCCTCACCTCCCCATGGCACCTCACATTGACCTTACATACTTCACCTCACTTAATCTCACTCACCTCACCTCACCATAATCCTCACCTCATCTAACCACTTCACATCATCTCCTCACCTCACCTCACCTCCTCACCTCAACTCTCCCCACCTAGTCACCTACTCACATCACCTCCCCTCCTTAACTCACCTCACCTCACACATGTCACCTCATCTCATTTTCAGCTCACTCACTTCACTTCAACTCACTGACATCATGTCACCTCAATTCTAAACTCACATCCTGTTGTGACCTCATCTCCTCACCCCTGCACACCTCTCCACACCACACCTCACTCAACCTCTCCTCACCTAACGTCAATTCCCTACCTCCCCTCACCTCCACAACTCCTCACGTCACCTCAAATCTTCCTAACGTCACTCATTTCACTTCACTTCCCTAATGTCAACTCCTCACCTCACATCACCTTACCCACCTAACATCACCTCCTCACCTCATTCTCATTATCATTTTCCCACCACAACTCACCTCAGTTCACCTCACCTCACCTCTACACAATTCCTCAACTCATGTCAATTTCTCAACTCACATCATCTCCCATCATCTCAATTCAACTTACTTCCTCACTTCCTCAAGTCACCTCCCTTCCTCCATATCTAACTCACTACACTTCACTTCACTCAACTAACCTCAGCACAATCCTCCCACCTCACCTCCTCACATCCTTTCCTCATCTCACCTCACCGCATCACCTCATCTCACCTCACTCACTTCACCTCTGTTCACCTCACCCCAATTCCTCATCACACATCAGCTACACAGCTCCACCTCACAGCACTCACTTCACTTCCCTCACCTCACTTCACCTCAAACCTCACCTCACGTCACTTATTTCACCTTACCTCAACTCACCTCAATACCTCACCTTATCTCCTCATATCCACACGTCTTATCCCCTCACTTCCCCTCATATCACACACCTCACCTTACCTCCTCTCCTCCTCACGTCCCCTCACATCATCCTTACCTCACACACTTCACTTCACATCACTCACTGCACACCCTCACACACCTCACCGCACCTCACCTCATCTTCTCACCTCACCTCACCTCACTCATTTCATCTTACCTCAACCCTCCTCAATTCCTCACCTCACCTCACCTCCACAACTCACATGTCACATCACCTCCTCATCATCTCACTCACTTCTCTTCACTCACCTCCTCCCCTCAACTTACATCACCTTACCCACCTAACCTCACCACATCACCTCACCTCACCTTATCATCTTCTCACCATATCTCACCTCACCTAACCACATTCCTCACCTCCTTACATCAAGTACACTCCTCACCTCACCTCACCTCATTTCCTCACTTCCACTCACCTCCTCACCTCTTCATGTCCCCTCCCCATACCTCATAACACCTCTTCAGAATCTCACGTCTCCTCACCTCAACTCACCTCACCTCACTCACCTCCGGTTAACTCTCCTCCTCACGTCAAATCACCTCCTTTTCAGCTCATCCCACTTCAACTTACTCACATCTTCTGATCTCAATCATTACCTCACCTCACCCCCTCACCTCATCTACTCAATGCTCCTCACAACACCTCAGATCACCTGACCCATTTCTACTCCTCACCTCACCCACATCCTCACCACTACTCACCTCACCTTACTTCACTCACTTCACCTCTCCACACCTCACCTCAATTCCAAACCTCACCTCACCTCCACAACTCAACACGTCACTTCACCTCCTCCTCACCATACCCACTTCACTTGACCCACCTCATCTATTCAAATCACATCACCTTACCCACCTAACCACACCTCCTCACCTCACCTCACGTTATCATCTTCTCACCACAACCCACTAAACCTCACCTCAATTCCTCACTTCCTAACCTCCTCACGTCACATCCCCTCCTCACCACACCTCCCCACACTCACAAAACCTCACCTCAATTCCTCACCTCATCTCACCTCCTCACCACCTCTCGTCAACTACACTCACCTCCCATCACCTCATTCACCTCACAGTTCCACCTCACCTCCTCACATCACCTCCACTCAAGTCACCTCATATTACAACCTCTCATCCTTAAGTTACCTCATTTCCTCCTTACCCCACCCACTACTCTTCACCTCTCTCACCTCACCAGAATCCTTACCTCACCTCACCTCCTAACACCATATCCTCACTTCACCTCACCTACTCACCTCACCTCACCTCACTCAATGCACCTCTGTTCACCCCATCCCAATTCCTCAGCTCACGTCACATCCACACCTCCTCCTCACCTCACTCACTTCACTTCTCTCACCTCACCTTACCTCCAACCTCTCCACCTCACCATCTCACATTATATCACCTCACCTCACCTCCTCACCGCACCTCACCCAAATTCACAATGCCTAAGCTCAACTACTCACCTCCTCACGTCACCTCACCTCCTCAACTCACCTCAGCTCACTCACCTCCTCTCAACTCCTCAACTCCTGATGTCAGTTCAATTACTTTTCAGCTCACAACACTTAAACTCACCTCATTTCTCCTCAATCCTAACCTCAACTCAACTCCTCACCTCACATCCTCACCCCTCCTAAACTCACCTCACCTCAACTCACTCACTTCACATCACCTCACCTCACCACCTTTCCTCACCTCACCTCACATTCACAACTCCTCATGTCAACTCACCTCCTCCTAACCTCACTCAACCCAGCTTACCTCCTCAACTCCTCATGTCAAATCACTTCATCCTAACTTTACTCACTTCATTTCACCTCAGTCAACTCACCTCATCACAATCCTCACCTCTCCTCACCTCATCACCTCATCTCCTCACCTCACCTCACATCGTTACCTCAGCTCACCTCACCCCATGTGACCCCAATTCCTCAGCTCACCTCAATTCCACACCTCCTCTTCACCTCACTCACTTCACTTCACTTCTCTCAACTCACCTCACCTCAAACCACACCTCAACTCACCTCCTCCCGTCATGTCACTTCACCTCACTCACCTCACCACACCTCTCCTGTTCAACCCCTCACGTCTCGTAATCTCTTCATCTCACTCGCCTCAACTCCGCTCAATCTTCACCTCACCTCATCACCTCACATCACTTCCCACACCACATCTCATCGCACTTCAATACCTCAAACCCACACCTCACGTAACCTCACTTCCTCCTGACCTCACACACTTCACTCACCTCAACTCACCTTTCCTCACCTCACCTCAGCTCCTCACCTCACTTCACCCCAATTCACTTAACCTCACCTAACCTACTCAACTCTTCACCTCTCCTCACCTCCACAACTCACCCCATTTCACTCACCTCACCTCCTCTCCTCCTCACATCCCCTCATCTGCTTTTCAACTCACACACTTTACTTCAAATCACTAACCTCATCTAAACTCAATCCTATCCTAACCTCACCTCACCTCATCTCTTCACCTCAACTCTCCTCACTCACTTCACCTCTCTTCACCTCACTTCAATTCCTCACTTCCCTTCACCTCCACATCTCCTCCCATCGCCTCACCTCCTCCTCATCTCACTCACGTCACTTCACTTCCTACACTTCACCTCCTCACTTCATGTCACCTGACCGACCTACCTTCACTTCATCAATTCACCTCACTTTATCATCTTCTCACCACAACTCACCTCAGGTCACCTCACCTCACCTCACCTCACCACAATTCCTCAACTCACCTCACATCCTCACCTCACATCTCCTAACATCATCTCAACTCAACTTACTTCCTCATCTCCTCACGTCACATCATTTCCTCCTTACATACCTCACTATACCTCACATCAATCAACTCACGTCAGCACAATAGCCACCAAACCTCACCTCCTCATCTCATCTCCTCATCTCACCTAACCACCTCACCCCACCTCACCTCACTCACGTCACCTCTCTTCACCTCACTCCAATTCCTCAGCTCAACTCACATCCACACATCCTCTTCACCTCACTCACTTCACTTATCTCACCCCACCTCAACTCAAACCTCAGCTCACCTCACTCATTTCACCTTACCTCCACGCACCTCAGTTCCTCAACTCACCTCACATAATCCCCTCCTTATATCACAACCACACACCTCCCCTCACTTACCTCCTCACATCTTCACGTCACTTCACTCCATCCTTACCTCCCTCACATCACTTCACAACACGGACCTGACCTAACAACAATCCTCAGTTCACCTCAACTCCTGACATCTTCTCATCACCTCACCTCATTTTCTCACCTCAATTCACCTCACCTCACCTCACCTACACAGCTCCTCAAATCACCTAACCACCTCAAAACCTACACCTCACACAACTCACCTCCCCTCATACTCACGTCGCCTCACCTCATTTTCAAATCTCTCACTTCAATCCAACTCACCTCATATCACCTCAAATCTAGTGTCATCTCACACCCTAAACTCATCTCCTCACACGTCCTCACCTCACCTCACTTCAACTCACTCACTTCACCCCTCCTCACTTCACCTCAATTGCTCACCTCTCCTCACTTCCACAAATCCTCATATCTCCTCACCTCCTTCTCACCACACTCCACTTCACTTCACTTACCTCACCTCCTCACCTCTCGTCACCTTCCCCACATAACCTCACATCCTCACCTCACTTAACCTTTTGAACTTCTCACCAAACCTCACTGCACCTCACTGACCACACCTCACCACAATCCTCACCTCACCTCACCTCCTCACGTCACCTCCTCACCTCACCTCACCTCACCTCAATTCACCTCCTCACCTCACCTACTCACCTCCTTGTCACCTCACCTCCTCAACTCACCTCACCACCCTCACCTCACCTCATCTCCTCTCCTCCTCAGATTACCTCACCTCCTTTTCAGCTCACTCACTTCACTTCAAGTCACTCACCTCATCTCACCTCAATTCTAACCTCACCTCACCTCCTCTCATCATCACCTCACCTCTACTCACCTCACCTCAACTCACTCATTTCACCTCCCCTCACCTCACCTCAATTCCTCACCTCACCTCACCTCCTCAAATCACTTCACCTCACACACTACCCTTCACCTCCACTCCTCCTCACGTCAGTTCACATTCTTTTCAGCTGACTCCACTTCAACTAACATCATCTCACCTCAATCGAAACCTCACCTCACCTCGTCACCTCATCTCCTCACCAATCTTCATCTCACTTAACCTCACTCACTTCACCACTCCTCTCCTCATCTCATTTTCCCACCTCACATCACGTCCACAACTATTCTTGTCACCTCACTGCCTCCTCACCTCACTCACTTCACTTCATTCACCTCATCTCAACTCTCTTCAACTTCCCCACCTAACCTCACATCTTCACCACACCTCACCTTATCTCACCACAACTCACCAATCCGAACCTCACCTCACCTCAATCATGTCACCTCTCCACACCTCACCTCACCTACCGAAGTTTATGTCACCTCATCTCCCCCTCACATCACTCAATTCACTTCACTCACCTCATCACCTCAACTAATAACACCTTTCCCACCTAACCTCACCTCCTCACCTCACCACAACTTATCATCTTCTCATCAAAGCCCACATCACCTCACCTCAATTCCTCAGCTCCTCACCTCCTCACAACACCTCCACTCCTCACCTGACCTCATCTCACCTCAATTCTTCAACACAACTCACTTCCTCAACTCCTTGCATCACCTCCACTCACCTCCCTTCAACTCTCTCATCTCACCTGACCTCCTCATCTCCTCATCTCAAATCACTTCGCCCTAAACTTACTCATTTCACTTCACCTTACTCACCTTCCCTCACCTCACCTCCTCACATCACTTGCTCAACTCAGCTCACCTGCTCACCTCACGTCACGCAGTTCACCCCATCCCAATTCCTCAGGTCTCCTCACCACCACACCTCCTCCTCATCTCAGGCACTTCACTTCACATCTCTTACCTAACCTCACTGCAAACCACACCTCACCTCATCTTCTCAACTCAACTCAGCTCATCACACTCGTTTCAACTTACGTAAACTCACCCCAATTACTAACCTCAAATCACCTCCTCTGCTCATGTCACATCACCTCACTCACCTCACCTCTACTGCTCACTTCGTCACATCATGTACACTCATCACCTCACTCCCCTCACATCACCACAATCCTCTCCTCACCTCACATCACTCACCACAGCTCATCTCACCTCAATACCTCACCGCCACACCTCACCTCCTCACTTCACTCAGTTCACTTCACTCACCTCACATCCTTCTTCACCTCACCTCACCACTTCACATCATCTCACCTCAACTCACTCCCTCACCTCACCTCTCCATGGTGCACCTCACCTCAACACAACTACCCACCTCCTCACGTGACCTCACCTCCTCATCTCAACCCCCCTCACTCACCTAACCTCATCTCCTCTCCTCTTCACATCACCTAACATCCTTTCAGCTCATTCACTTCACTTCAACTCTCTCACCTCATCTAAACTCAATCCTATCCTGAACTCAACTCACCTCACCTCCTCACCCCACCATCTCATCTTCTCACAACTGACCTCAACTCACACACTTCACCTCACCAAAACTCACCTCAATTCTTCACCACCTCCCCTCCTCACCTCAACTCCCCTCATCACCTCACCTCACCACACCCATCTCACCTCACTTCATATCAACCCAATTACCTCCCCTCACCTCCTCACCTCCTCACATCACCTGTCCTCTCCTCACCTCACCTTACTTCCTCATCTCCTCCCGTCACTTCACTTCCTTACCTCACTCACTACACTTCACCTCACCTCACCACACCTCACCTCCTCATAACATCTCACCTCAACTCATATACTCATTTTATCTCACCACCCTCACTTCACCTCTCTTCACCTCACACCAATTCCTCAGGTCATCTCATGTCCTCAACTCCTCCTTACCTCACTCACTTCACTTCACTTTTTTCACCTCAAATTACCTCAAACCTCACTTCAACTCACGTCGTCTTCTCACCACAAATCACCTCACCTCACTAATTGCAACTTACCTCAACTCACCTCATTTCCTCACCTTACCCCACCTTCTCACCTACTCATGTCAATTCACCTCACTCACCTCACCTCACTTCACCTCACATACTCAAGTCACATCCCCTCACCTCCCTGCACCTCACTGACACCACCTAACCTCCTCACCTTCTCACATCACCTCACTTCATGCTTCCCTCCCCCACTTAACTTCAGCTCACTCACCTCACCTCACCACAATCCTCACCTCAACTCATATCCTCACATCTCCTCACCTCAACTCACCCACTCACCTCACCTCTCTCATTTCACCTCAACCCTATTCCTGAGCTCACCTCACCTCCCACCTCCTCCTCACCTTACTCTCTTCACTTTACTTCTCTCACCTCACCTCACTTCCAACCTCACCTCAGCTCACCTCCTCATTTTCTCACTTCAACTCACCTTACGTCAATCATTTCACCTTAACTCCACTAACCTTAATTACAAACCTCACCTCACTTCCTCCACTCCTCATGTCACTTCACCTCACTCACCTCACCTAACCTAACCTGCTCACCTCCGCACGTTATGTGTACTCCTCTTCACCTCACTCACCTCACCTCATGTCTGTGCTCTCCTCACCTCACCTCAGTCACCACACCTTATCTCATATCAATGCCACACCTCCACACCTCCTCATCTCACCTCACCTGCTTCTGTACTCTCTCACTTCACTTCACCCAAATCACCTCACATCATTCCTCACATCAACTCACTTCCTCACATCATCTCACCACACCTCACCTCACCTCACCTCACCCAAATTCACCAAACCTTTCCTCACATACTCAACACCTCAAGTCACTTCACCTCCTCAACTCACCTCATCTCACTCACCTCACCACACCTCCTCTCCTCCTCACATCACATCACCTCCTTTTCATCTCACTCCACTTCAATCACTCACCTTATATAACCTGAATACTAACGTCACTTCACCTCACCTCATCTCCTCACCCCTCCTCACGTCACCACTCTCTTCATCTCAACTCCACCTTCCCCCACTCACTTCACTTCACTCACCTCACCTCCTCACCTCACGTCACCTTACCCACCTAATCTCACCTCCTCACCTCACCTCACCTTATTATATTCCCATGAAAACACACCTCACCTCAATTCACACAATTCACCTCACCTAAACTCAACTCAATTCCTCACCAACTCACCCTGTCACATCACCTCCCCTCCTCAAATAACCTCACCTAACTCACTGCAGGTACTTCACATCAATTCAAATCCTCACCTCTCCATACCTCTTCACCACCTCACATCTCATCCACCAACCACACCTCACCTTACCTCCTCACCTCCTCATGTCAACTTACTTTCTCTTAAACTCTCTCCAATTCACCTCAGTAACCTCACCTCACCACACCCTCACCTCACTTCACCTCCTCATATCATCTGCTCACCTCACCTCTCATCCTCTCCTCTTCTCACCTCACCAATGCCCCACTCTTCACCTCACCCCAATACCTCAGCTCACCTCACCTCCACAACTACTGCTCCCCTCATTCATTTCTCTTCACGTCTCTCACCTCACCTCACTTCAACTTCACCTCAAATCACTTCCGCATCTTCTCACCTCATCTCACTCATTTCCACTTACCTCAACTCACGTCAATTCCTCACCTCACCTCAACTACTCACCACCTCATGTCACATCCCCTTCCCTCACCTCCTTTCACTCAACTCACCTTACCTCCTCACCTCCTCACGACACCTCCCCTCTCCTTCAATCACCTCACTGACCTCACCTCACCTCCTAAACACCTCATGTCACCACCCCGCACCTCCCCACAACTCACTGACATTACATTACCTCCTCACATTTTCACGACACCTCACTCCATCCTTACATCACTCACATCACTTCAGCTCACTCACCTCACCTCACAAAAATCGCCACCTCAACTCAACCCCTCACATCATCTCTTCATCTCAACTCAACTCCTCCACACACCGCACCCCAATTCACCTCAACTATCCTCACCTCACTTACTTACCTCCTCACGTCACCACCCTTCCTCAACTCACGTCACCTCACTCACCTCACCTCACCTCTTCTCTTCCTCACATCATTTCACCTTTTCTGCTCACTCACTTCACTTCAACTCTCCTCATCTAACTTTAATCCTAACCTCACCTCAGCTCACTTCATCTCCTCAACCCTCCTCACCTAACCCCACTTAAACTCACTCAATTCACCTCGCCTCACCTCATCTCAATTCCCACGTCACCTCACCTGCACAAATAAACACAGCAACCCAACTCCTCCTCACCTCACTCACTTCATTTCTCACCTCACCACCTCACCTCACATCACCTTACCCAATTAACCTCACTTCCTCACCTCACGTCTGCCTTATCATCTTCCCACAACAACTCTCCTGACCTCACTTCATTCACTTCACCTCACCTACCTCACCACAATTCCTCACCATTTTGTGAAAGATTTGGAATTGCTTGCACACATGCTGAAATGCGCGGGTGGTATAGCTGGTCCCATTGTCTGTTTTAATCTCTTTTGGCACTCCTGTAATGCCAAAGCATTTTAAACAATGGGCTATAACGTGTTTAGTGGCTTCTGCAGTTTGTGCTGTAGACATGAAGCCAGAGTAGGTGTCTATAGAACCATGGACATACTTAAGCTTCCCATACTCAGGTATTTTTGTAACATCCATCTGCCACAGATGATTAGGCATAATACCACGAGGATTAACTCCCTGGTGTTGAACAGTATGGTGAGTGGGACATTGCTTCACTATCTGTCTGGCAGGCTCTCGAGAAATTTGGAATTGTTGTCTTATGCTCTATTTTCATGATGTAAAGCATGGGATTGCTGGGCTTGCTGTAATTGAGAAAGGAAGACATTGCGAGTAGCAATGTCAGCCTCAGCATTCCCAGAGGACAAGGCACCTGGTAGGCCTGTGTGTCCTCTAATATGTCCTACAGAGCAGGGGACTTTGCAATTGTGTATGTGTGTTTGTATCTGCGTGAATAAATTTCTTATTTCTATTTTGAGAGATTCTATAGCTGCAGTAGTTTGTAAGGGGGAACGGCTTTTGCAATATATTGACTGTCCGTCCATAACTTAAAAGGCTCAGAAGGGGCAGCAGAGAACAAAGCTGCAACAGCATGGAGTTCTGCTATTTGTGCTGAATAGGTGGGACTAAAAAATGTATAAGTTTGGTTTTTAAATATAAAGACAGATTTTCCACCTGAGGAGCCATCACTAAACACATTCTCATCTCCTTCAATAGGTGTTTTATGCACTTTTTTGGAAAAATAGATTATTGTCCGTCTGTGAATTGAAGCAACTTGTTATTGGGTATATGGGTTCCTATCGGTCCTGTAAAGTCGGCAAATGCCAGCCCCCAAGCATCAGAAGAGGCAAACAACCAAGTACTCTGATCCTTCTTATATGGGACCCTGATGTAATTTGGATCTCTGCCAAAGTATCTACGTGCATTCCCTCTAGCAAGTTGAACTATGGCAGAGACTGCTTCATGGTAAGGGGTAAGTGCTTTTGCAGGTGAGACAGGGAGGTGTATTCACAAAAGAGGTCCTTCCTGCCATATTACAGCAGTCGGGGTATGTGAGGAAGCCAACACATAAACTTCTAAACTTTTGAATAATCAATATATGAAAGTTGCTGATTCACTATGGCCTGTTCTACCTTTTCCAAGGCAGCTCTCCCTTCAGGAGTGAGTGTTCTGGCAGCAGTTGGGTCGGGATCCCCTTTTAAGATTTCGAACAAAGGCTTTAATACTCCTGTAGACAATTTTAAATGAAGTCAGATCCAGTTTATATCCCCTAGTAATTTCTGAAAATCATTCAATGTCTTCACATTACCTTTTCTCAATTGTATTTTCTGAGGTAGAATGACCTTTGGATATAGAGATTTCCCTAAATATTGAAAAGGCAGCTGAGTTTGAATCTTCTCTGGAGCAATAACAAGCCCTGCTTTAGCTAAATCATTCTGTATAGAACTGAAGGTTGCAAGAGCTATCCCCTCATTCTGATCAGCAATGAGAATATCATCCATATAATGTATAATATACATTTGTTTATATTTCTTTCTGGTTAATTCTATAGCTCTGGCTACAAACTTTTGACAAAGTTTCGGGCTATTTCCCATACCCTGAGGAAGAACTTTCCACTGATAACGTTTCATGGGTTCTTTAAAATTGACAGATGGCACACGAAAGGCAAATTTTTATTATCTTTTTCTGCCAAACAGATGGTATAAAAGCAATCTTTTATATACAATATTATTTTAAAGGTGCCCTGTGAAATAACGGATGGGTAAGGGAGCCCAGGTTGTAATGCCCCCATTAATTCCATAGTCTCATTGTCCCATCTCAGGTCTTGTAACAAACTCAAATTTCCTGATTTCTTTTTATCACAAATATAGGTGAATTCCAAGGTGAATTAGACGGTTCTATATGACCACGGTCGTGTTGCTCCTGCACTAGCACCTCTGCCGCTTGTATTTTTTCATTTGAAAGTGGCCACTGATCCACCCATACAGGAGTATCACTGAGCCACGTTATAGGATCTTCATGGGGAGCAGGAGTCTCAGAGGCCCCTATTAAAAATATCCTAGTCCTTGTCTATCAGTTCCAGGTCGAGGGATTATAGGCTGAGCGATGCCTTGTCCCTCAGTCCCAAGACCTTGGGATGGAAGGAGCCCTCGATCTAACAATTGTGTAGTAACTTTACCATTAGGACTATAAAGATAGATACCCATCTCTTTCATGACATCTCTTCCCCATAACTTGACCAGAAGGCTGGCAACTATGTATGGCTGAAAGCTGCCTCTGTGATTTTCATCATCCCTCCACAACAGAATGTCAGTACTCTGTTCGGAATTTTGACTTTGTCCTATGCCTTGAAGGTGTGTAACTGTAGGTTGTTTAGGCCACTCATAGGGCCATTGACCACTGGCAAAAACAGATACGTCAGCTCCAGTATCAAGGAGCCCTATTATTCTTTTTCCTCTTATGGTTAAAGTTAACTCTGGACGTTTATTGCCAATAGGTTGAACCCAATATGCACCAGATGAGCCAAAACCCACCTGACCTCTTTAATCCTTTATACATTTGTTTGGAGATTCTACTTTTGGTAGGAGAACCAATTGTGCAATTCTCTGAGGGGGTTGAATGACTGTTATGGCTGTTGGAGAATGAGCCATAATTTTTATTTCTCCCTCATAATATGGGTCTATCACACCGGGTGCTACAAAAAGGCCTTTCATGGTGGCACGGCTTCTGCCTAATAATAATCCTACACATCCAACAGGGAGTGGGCCAAACACTCCTCTGGGAAGGGCCTGCATGCCCATCTCTGGGGTTAGTACTGTGAAGGAAGAGGGACTGAGGTCCAGTCCTGCACTGTCTTAGGTGGTTCGGTAGAGGTCACAAATGGATTTCCTTGCTTGGGATGAAGGCTTGAAGAGACCCATAACACTGTTTTGGGGCTGGGGCTGGCCCCTCCTCCCATTCCCCAAATTAGATGGAAGAACATTCCCATCCTTGTTCTTTTTAGAGTAACACTCACTGGCCCAATGTTTTCCCCTTTTACAATGAGGGCAGAGGCCCATAGGCTTATCCCCTGATCTGGAACCATCTCCCTTATTCCTATGTGGGCATTGCTTCACCTGATGTCTTACCTGTCCACAGCTGAAACAACTGCCTGGAGGGCCGAGAGTACGTTTTGACGCATTACACTTTTGTTGGAAGAAGTTCTCTTTAAGTGTCTTTTACTGAAGGGCCGCAGCCACAGCCAGGCCCTGGCTATAAGAAGGGCCTGTATCCGAGCAGAGTCTTATGTAATCAGAAATGGTTCCTTTTTTCCTGAAAGGTCTAAGAGCTGCTTGACATGCAGAATTTGCATTCTCATAGGCCAGCTGTTTTACAAGAAGGAGACCAGCATCAGCATCTCCTATTAGTCTACTTGAGGTCTGCATCATGCGAGAGACAAAATCTTGAAAAGGTTCATGCTGCCCCTGCCTGATCTTTGAGAGGTCCTCTGACCGTGCTCCAGCCCCAGAGGTTTACTTCATCCAAGCTCTCTTAGCTGCAGCGTCAATCTGTGCATAGGCTGCAGGGTCTAAATCTAGCTGTCTATTGAGGTCGCTATATTGTCTTTCCCCATCAGCATTTCAAAGGTGACTGGGTGGTTCTGGGCTCTATTAATATTGGCTGTTTTCTGACACTGCTCAGCATACTCTGACCTCCACAGCAAATTATGTCCTCCACTAAGGCAGGCCTTAGCATTTGCCTTCCAATCTGAAGGTTGAAGGGAATCAATGGAGAGAGCCTCAAGCATAGCCTGGGTAAATGGGGCAGTGGCTCCATAAGAACTAGCAACTTTCAACTCCTTAAGCTGTTTAAAAGGAATAGTTCGATGAACCCTATGCCTGACCCATTATGCATCAACATCCTCAAAAACGGGTCAAGCCACGAAACCCATGGTGTCTTCTCCCCATCTGCTGCCTGTTGTATAGCCTTTTGTAAGGGGGAGAGCTGTTGTACTGGCAACAGCTGTCGTTTTTCCGTCTGGGTTTTAAAGGTGACACGGCAAAAGCGGTCAGAAGAGGGGGGTTGAGTCCTATAACAACTGAAGGGGGTGGGGTGTAGTGGGAGAATATTTTAAGGTTCCTTCAGCAATTAACTTACTAAAAATCCTACATAGACAAATTTCAGGTAGGGGTGCACAACTGTTTCCGGGCCTCTTTAGTTCTATCAGGGATTCCTTGTCGCCTTCCCATTCCACTTCATCAGCCACCTCTGTATATATGGTTTCTGGTGGTGCTGCAGGCTCAGGCCCTGGAGTATTTTCACCGTGGGATCCTTCCTTGCTCCTCGGTACCTTGTGCCCTTCATGCCTTGGGTCAAGGCTATCCCTGATTAAAGACCAGAGTGAAAAGGCATCTACGGGGACCTTCTCAGGGCTGTGAGTTTCAAAATGGGCCTGCAGAGCTTCCCCAACTTTTGCCCAAAGTTTAAGATCAATGGTTCCTTCCGCGGGAACCACGGACAAATCTTTTCTATAAAATCTAAAAATTGTAAAAGTTGTTGCAGACTTTATTGGGCTCCACGATTTTTCAGCATATTTTTAAGCACTCGAGCAAAAAGTGAGCGGCTACACTCATTCCCCATATTATAGATGAATCTACTTTTACACTTCTATTAAACTAAAGACAAGCAAGAGTCAGTGAGAAGTGAAAGAGAAAGAGAAAGCAGGAGCTCCTGCATGGATACCGGTCTGGCTGTCGGTGTCCAATTCCAGACACGTGGTCTTTTGAGCAGTCACAGACGTGTTGCCCCAGCCAGACCCCTGCAGTCTCTCCCAGCCTTCCTTGGTCCTTCACATCCAAAAGGCATCCTGAAAAGAATCCCGTTCTCCACTCAGCGAACATTCCCAGAGAATCTGTGGGATTTGCTGAGGGTGTCACCAAAGAACCTATTGCTCGAGGCTTAAGAACAGCAGGCGGCTATTCCCATTTAACAGGCTGATGAGCGCCTGTTTGTATTTATTTTAAAAGGAAAGCGAAAGAGAAGATGTAAATCGCCCTTTTATTATGGGGGCTTCACCTCTTTGGGTTCCTGTTCTTACCACCGTCCCCACACTCCGGCGGTCACCGAGCTGCGTCTCGAGCATAGCGCTACTTCTTCCTCAGTGGCTCCTTGACGAATTCGCCATACTCAGGTCCCTTCTGCCGGAGCCTGCCAGCAGGAGTCCAACAGGTCCAGGGGTGGGCGCATCAGGCTGTATATACAAAATAACAGAAGGACAGACTGTCTGGTGCAGAATGCCGACGGGGCTTTAATGTATACTACTTTTATACAGTAGTAAAGGAGAAATAGAGGTTAAGTTACTATAGTTAAAGGTAAATCTTGATGACTAGCTAGAGGGTATAGAACAAAGAAATCTGATAACACAGGCGATAACATTCCAGGCCACTCACTTCATGATTCCAGTAGGCGATAAATCAGTGTAAAAGGAGAAAAAGTCAAGGAACAGGTAAAATGGTGAACAAATCCAAAATGGGTGTACCTCTGCTCATTATGCTTCTGGCATAGGCGCCCACAGTTGACAACGATGTGAAAAAAATGGAGCCCTCCTACACTGTTGCTTGGAATGTGAATTGGTCCAGCAAGTTTATTACAATTTATAACAATTAATCCAACCATGGAAAGCAGTATGGTGAATTCTCAAGAAACTAAACAGAAATACCATATGACCCAGTAATTCTACTTCTAGGAATTAATTGGAAGACAGCAACATCACTTAATTCAAAAAGATATAAACACACCTATGCTTATTGCATCATTATGTACAATAACCAAGATATGGAAGCAACTGAAGTACCCACTGATAGATGAATGGATACAGAGGTGGGGCATACACACAATGGAATATTAGTCATAAAAAGGAAGGAAACCTTGCCATTTGTGGCTAATAGAATGACCTAGATGGTATTATGCTAAGGAAATAAGTCAGATAAAGACAAATACTATGTTATTCCACTTATATGTGTAATATAAAATGAAAAACAAACAACTTAAAAAGAAACAGTCTCAGAATTCCTTATAACAGATCATAGGGGAGCAGGGTGGTGGAGGAGGTGATATAGGTGAAGGGGATAAAGAGGTACAAACTTCAAATTATAAAATAAACTAATCATAGGAATGGAAGTACAGCATAGAGAATATAACCAATGTTATTATAATATCTTGTTATGGTAGCAGTGGTAATTATACTTACTGTTCTGAGCATTCAGTAGTGTATATAATTATCAAATCACTATGTTGAACATCTGAAATCACTATAATATTGTATATCAACTATATTCCATTAATAAATAAATAAGGCAATCTAGGGAAATGCCTAACAAAATCCTTATATATGTTTCTCAAAAAATGTTTTTTGGGAAAAGATTGGGCTTATGCATTTCATTTTTAATATGTTTAATTGTCATACCTTTGGCTTAAAAATTGGGTTCATAAAGAGAGGACCATTCTTTAAAAAAGATCAAATAAATTTTGTCATTGAAAATGAAATTTAGATTTTTTGTTTTGTTCTTCAAAGATTTTATTTTAAAGGAGGTAGCTGTAAAAAAAATTTTTATTTATGCTGACTGCTTGTATTTTTTAGAAGAATATTTTCAAGTATTTACTGTTAATTTTTTCATTTATAGATTTTGTCTTTAAAGTGTTTTAGCTATTAAAGGGTAGAATTGAGTACTTTCCCGTTCATGTCATAGAGAGGGCTCGACTGAGGAGATGTCTGGGAGATTGGATGAGAGAATGAGTATTCCCACCTTACATTTCCCATTAGTGGTTGAATATATTCCACACCTACATTGCTTATTTGTGTTTATTATGAATTTGTTCTTTTTCAAAGCAATAGAAGGAATGTTAAGTGAAATTAACAATTTCAATAGAAATTTCAATTAAAATTAACTGTAAATGTTTAGTGTATCAATAACTGATATTTTTCAAAAGAGATAATTATGTCAGTTCACCACTAATAATACTGTTTATGCTGATTGTATATTTACGATCACAATCATTCCATCATGTATATTTAAATTTACATTTAAAGGGAATTTACTTAGATGAGTCAATTTTGAATTGTGTTGTACTTTTAAATCTCACTTATTCAGCAGATTCACAATAGAGGAGCCTAGTATTGTTTTGGGTTTGGGATTGGTTTTAGAATAAGGAGGATTACGTTGAAAAATCCATTTTCTTGAAATGTCACACTCTGTTTTTCAATATACTTGAAATTTTCTCTAGAGAAGAAATAAATATGATCATATGTATCATCAATGTTTACTTGTTTCTTTTTTAGATGACTTGATGCAACTATAATCTTAATATAAATTGTTTCTAAAATGATATTTAGTAATTGTAGTTTTCAAATTGTGCTCTAAATGCTTGCCACTGTAGTGACTTACACCACTGTCCTGTAGAGTAGTATAAAATGTCATGCATGCTAGGTGCATAAGGCCATGGCTGAAATTCAGAAGATAATCTAGGTTCTTTCAGATCTGTATTTAGTGGAGCATTCACGTTCTCCAGATCAGAAAGAATCATAGAGACTGGTTCTTATAACTAGAATTTCTTTGAAGCCATAGCATGTCCCAGGGAGAAACAACTTAAATAATTTAATTAAATGTCATGACTTATTTAATCAGTGTGGGTAAAACTGCAATATATCCAGAATCTCCCCCTTAACCTTAGTGCATCTCCATATCAATAGGTGTTTCCAAGGTATGGGGAAAAGTAGTCCATCTCCATATCAATAGGGGATTCCAAGGGGGGTGGGGAGCAAGTAATAACTGAGACCTGAGAGGATTGATAGGGTCCTTTGCAGCCAGGTGAGCAATAAGAGACTGCTTTTAAGCAATAAATGGGTATCTCCCACTTTATTTCTCCCTTTGACTGGTTTCAGCTTCAAGGTAATTTGCCCCAGGCTAGGAACATATTTTCCCCTGCAAATGACATTCAGTCACAGTATATAGTGCGGTTCAAAACTTACTTCCAATATCAGACTCATCACTTCCTTAGGTACTCAGATGTGTTTGAGAATTGGAAGAATTTTACTAATTTTAACAGACTAAAAACTTAATAGATGCTATAATCATCTGAAAAATTTTTAATCTGTATTTTTTGCAGTTATCTGATCCCTGTTTATATTAAGTCATCTTTACAATACTGTGAGAGTAACCTCTAAAAAATTTGGTGCCTTACAACTTTCTTATGTAGTTCATTCCTGGCTTCTTTATATTTTCACTTAAATACTTTCCAACACTATTTTTCACCTATAAAGTCTCTCTCCATTATGAAAATGGTCATGTTTCTAAGATGAATTTCTTGGGTAATATTATTTCCATGTTAATTATATTGGTATGTTTTCTCTCCACTATGAATTTTCATTTGTACAGTATGTAAGGAAAAGTTAATAACTTTTCCATGGTCAGTTTTTAGATTATCTGTTCCCATCTGAAAGCTTCCATGCTTCCTACATGCATAGTTTACACAAAACTCCCTCCCACATGTGTGGAAAAATCAAGTTTCTCACTAGTATGAGTTTTCTGGTGTGAAGTAAGGCTTGAGCACAGCTTAAACGCTTTGCCACATTACTTACATTTGTAAGGATCCTCTCCAGTATGAATACCCTGATGAAGACTAAGTTTTCAGGGTAGATTTGTATTTTTATATTCTTTAGGGTAATCTTACTGTGGGTAACATTGTAACATTTCCAGAATACCTTATCTGGCTTTAGTACATCTGCATATCAACAGGTGCTCAAGGGTGGAGAGAAGTATGGCCTTAGGGAATGTGCATAATTCCTCAGGGGTGGATAGAAGTTCATCTCCATATCAGTGGGTAATTACATGGGCAAGGAGGCCCACCCAGATGTGAGGGGAGGGCTGGTTTTACTTCTGCTGGAGCAGGAAATAGAGAAGGACCTGGACTGCACTTAGTAAGCAATAAATAGATCTTTAAACTTTATTTCATCCTTTGACTGATTTCAGTTTTTAGAAGTATTTTGCCGTGGGGATTTCCTCGTCCTGGATTTACACTTACAATGCTGAATCATTGACTCAGAAGGAGAAGCAAATAAAAAGGGCCATTACCACTATTTACGCTTAAACAATGGCTATACCTTCAATAAACAATGGGTAAATAAAACAAAATAAAACAAAAAGTGCACAGAACAGTCATTCAGTAGATGAGATCTCTGTGAGTGTGAGGAAAACGGTACAAATACAAAATTTGATTCACTGAAATCCCTGTGCCTTAAAATATATCCATTTTAGAGGCTGTCATCATGAACACGTGTTTCAGATTCCCTGCACAAGAGAAAATCTTGTTGGGATGAAGATCTGAGCCCCACACAGCTGCGTGTCCAGTGCTCCTGAGGCTCCTTCCAAACTCAGTCTCCATTTCTGTGCTGTGCGTGTGAGAAACAGTGTGTGAGTGGCTCTATTTTCTCCTCTTGGAATTGTCATTCCTCGGTGCTCTTCCTGTGTGTTAAGTTTGTCTCTGAGAAAGTTTCTTTCTGGGAAACTTATCTGTGTTTCACAGCTCATTTGTAAAAATAGTTTTGGAGCTCCTTTCTCACCTTCCTTATGGATATTTAGTCTCCTGCAGTATTTCTCTTTGCACTTAATTCATAAATACTGTATCCTTTATCACAGTGGATAGAAATGATATGTTTTACAAGCCTATTTCCGACTCATGGCCCCTTACCATGCTTGCATTGAAAATACAGATTACATTTTCTACTTTATTTTCATTTCCATACCATTTATCACAGGGCCTGATACATAACTAGAAATCAAACTGTATTTGCTGCAGAATAAATCAAATATTCACATATTCTGTGATGCTTCGTTTTAACTATTTTTATTTTAACTGGAATCTTCCAAAGGGATTTTTTTCCCAGTTTGATTTCATTATCCAAGTCTTTTTTGGGAACAGCTGTATGGTTTGGGATTGACTTATATTTTTAGGGTTTTTACTTTGTTTATACACTTTATTGCTTGAGCTATGCTTCCAGATAAATAACAGCTGCATTATTTGAAATATATGACACGTTTTCAGTCAATTTGGTCACTTATGAGACCCTAATTATTTCATTTTATTTTATTTTTCAAGATTATTTTGATATCATTAATTTACAATTAAATGAATAATATAATGGTGATTACTCCAAAGATTTTCCTTGTGGGTTTCCTGGAGGCCATGGCCTAGGGCCATGGTGACAGCACAACAGATCACACCTTCAAGTGACTCACGCCATGTGATTTGGGGAAAGGGCTGGCCCAGCATTGTGGTACCCAGTTACCGGGATTCCAAGTTCTGTTGGGCTCCATCGTCAAGGAAGTGAGGTCACAGTCTGCGGTCCCCTTTCCTGGCCTACAACTGGAAAATCCAACATCATCATCCAGCACATCAACAAAAAGGACAAAAACCTCACGATCATCTACATAGATGCTGGAAAGGCATTCGACAATATACAACATCCATTTATGATAAAAACACTCAACAAAATGGCTATAGAGGGCAACTAACTCAACATAATAAAGGCCATATATGACAAACCCACAGCCGACATCATACTTAACACAGAGAAGCTGAAAGCTTGTCCTTTTAAGATCGGCAATAAGACAAGGATGCCAGCTCTCCCCACTTTTAGTCAACATGGCTCTGGCATCCCTAGAAACGGCAATCAGTCAACACAAAGAAATATAATGCAACCAGATTGGTAACAAAGAGGATAAAATGTCCCTTTTTTGCAGTTGACATGATATTGTACAGAAAAATCCGTAAGGAATCCACTCCAAAACTACCAGATCTAATATCTCATTTCAGCAAGGGTGCAGGATACAAAATTAATACACAGAACTCTGTTGCATTCATATACCCTAATGGTGAACTAGGAGAAAGAAACCAGGAAAGAATTCCATTCACAATGGCTTGAAAAACAATAAAATACTTAGGAATAATCCAAACCAAGGAATGTTAAGACACACAAATATGAAATTTACAAGACAATCATGAGAGAAATTAAAGATTCCTATAAATTGAAATACATCCCATGCTTATGTATAGGGAGAATTTGTCTTTTCAAAATGGCCATGCTGCGTAAAGCAATCTACAGATTCAATGCAATTCCAATCAAAATACCAACAGCATTCTTCAACGAGTTAGAGTAGATCGTTCAAAAATTCATATGAAACCACAAAAGATCCCTAATCATCAAAGCAATCCTGAGAAGAAAGAAAAAAGGCTGTGTGCATTATGGGCTCTCCGTCTTCAGAACTACTACAAAGCCACACACAATTTGGTACGGGCACAAGTACACACCCACACACCGATGGAGCAGAGTAGAGAATCCAGTATAAACCCAAGAATATATGCACAATTAATATACAAAAAAGGGCCATGGATATGCAATGGGTGAAATGACAGTCTCATCAGCAAGTGGTGTTGCCAAAACTGGACAGCTACATGCAAGAGAATGAACCTGGATTATTGACTAACCCCACACACAAAAGAAAACTTAAAATGGATAAAAGACCTGTACAGATGTCACAAAACCATAAAACTCTTAGAGGAACACAGAGGCAAAAATCTCTTGACTATAAACATGAGGAACTCTATATTGAATGAATCTCCTTGGGAAAAGGAATAAAAAGCAAAAATGAACAAATGGAACATCAGGGACAAAAGCTTCTGTACAGCATCGGGGGCCATCAGCAGATCAAAAAGGGATTCTACAGCATGGGACACTACATTTCTAAATGACATATCCAATAAGGGCTTAACATTCCAAATATAGAAAGAACTCACATGCCCCAAGAGCCAAAGAGCAAAAGACCATATGAAAAATGGTCAGACGATATGAACAGATGCTTCTCCAAAGAAGAAATTCAGGTGGTCAAGAGGCACATGTAAGGATGGGGCACGTCGCAAATTATTAGGGAAAAGCACAATAAAACAACAATGAGGTATCATTTCACACCAGTGAGGATTGTCAACATTCAAAAGACTAGGAGATACAAATGCGGGCGAACTCTCCTTTACTGCTGGTGGGAATGTAAACCATAAACCAGTTCAAGCATTGTCGAAAGCAATATGGAGGTTCCTCAAAAAAACAAAAAGAGAAATACCATTTGACCAGGGTATCCCACACCTGCAATTTACACAAAGAATACAAATTCTCAGATTCAAAAAGACATATGCACAGTTATGTTTATTGCAACACAATTTAAAAGAGCCAAGATATGGAAGCAACCAAAGTGTCTGTGAGTAGATGACTGGATAGAGAAGAGATGGTACACATACACAATGGAATGCTACTCAGTCCTAAGAAAGAAACAAACCCAACCGTTTGCAACAAAACGGATGGTGCCAGAGGGTATTGTATTCAAGGAAATAGGCCTGGCCGAGGAAGAAGAGTATCAAATGATTTCACCCATCTGTGGAGTATAAGAACAAAGAAAAAACTGAAGGGACAAAACAGGAGCAGACTCACAGAAACCACTAATGGACTAACAGTTACAAAAGGGAAAGGGACTGGGGAGGAAGGCTGCGAAGGGAGGGATAAGGGGGCAAAGGGGGCATTACGATGAGCACATATAATGTAGGGTGGGGGACACGGGGAAGGTAGTATAACACAGAGAAGACAAGTAGTGTTTCTGTAGCATCTTACTACACTGATGGACAGTGACTGTAATGGGGTATGTGGTGGAGAATTGATAATAGGGGGTGTCTAGTAACCATAATGTTGTTAATGTAATTGTACATAAATGATACAAAACTTGAAAAATGGAAAATTAAAGAAAAAGGAGAGCTGGCCCACTCCTTCCATCAGATGCCTGTTAATGACCACAAGGGGCAGGCACTGTAATATGTCTTGTGGAACTAGGACTGAACGAGTCATGCTAGGCTCTAACCCTTGAGGGCTCACAGCCAATGGTGTAAACAATTAATACATGATAAACATACACATAAACAGGTGCTTGCCATCACTACCTGGGGAGACAGCTCCCATCCCTTACTGGGCAGATGTATGGACAGCACCGCACATCATTGAACCAAGCCAGTGCAAATCCCTTACTTCAAGAACCTCATGCCAAGTTCGGTTCCACTTCAGTCCCTGGGCTCTTCCTGCTCTGGCTACCGGGAACTTCACCTCACTGTGGTACCACTGGATCGCTCCCAGCATGTGGACAGAGGCATGTGGACCAAGCGTCGATCCAACATGGAAAACTTTTCCAAAGATTTTCCTTGTGGGTTTCCTGGAGGCCATGGCCTAGGGCCATTGGGACAGCACAACAGATCGCACCTTCGAGTGTCTCACACCATGTGATTTGGGGAAAGGGCTGGCCCGACATTGTGGTGCCCGGTTACCGGGATTCCAAGTTCTGTTGGGCTCCATCATCAAGGAAGTGAGGTCACAGTCTGCGGTCCCCTTTCCTGGCCTACAACTGGAAAATCCAACATCATCATCCAGAACATCAACAAAAATGACAAAAACCCCACGATCATCTCCATAGATGCTGGAAAGGCATTCGACAATATACAACATCCATTTATGATAAAAACACTCAACAAAATGGCTATAGAGGGCAACTAACTCAACATAATAAAGGCCATATATGACAAACCCACAGCCAACATCATACTTAACACAGAGAAGCGGAAAGCTTGTCCTTTTAAGATCGGCAATAAGACAAGGATGCCAGCTCTCCCCACTTTTAGTCAACATGGCTCTGGCGTCCCTAGAAACGGCAATCAGTCAACACAAAGAAATATAATGCAACCAGATTGGTAACAAAGATGATAAAATGTCCCTTTTTTGCAGTTGACATGATATTGTACAGAAAAATCCATAAGGAATCCACTCCAAAACTACCAGATCTAATATCTCATTTCAGCAAGGGTGCAGAATACAAAATTAATACACAGAACTCTGTTGCATTCATATACCCTAATGATGAACTAGGAGAAAGAAACCAGGAAAGAATTCCATTCACAATGGTTTCAAAAACAATAAAATACCTAGGAAGAGTACTAATCAAGGAATTTTAAGACACATAAATATGAAATTTACAAGACAATCATGAGAGAAATTAAAGATTCCTATAAATGGAAATACATCCCATGCATATGTAAAGGGAGATTTTGTCTTTTAAAAATGGCCATGCTGCATAAAGCAATCTACAGATTCAATGCAATTCCTCTCAAAATACCAACAGCATTCTTCAACGAGCTAGAGTAGATCGTTCAAAAATTCATATGAAACCACAAAAGATCCCTAATCATCAAAGCAATCCTGAGAAGAAAGAAAAAAGGCTGTGTGCACTACGGGCTCTCTGTCTTCAAGAACTACTACAAAGCCACATACAATTTGGTACGGGCCACACACCGATGCAACAGAGTAGAGAAACCAGTATAAACCCAAGAATATATGCACAATTAATATACAAAAAAGGGACATGGATATGCAATGGGTGAAATGACAGTCTCATCAGCAAGTGGTGTTGCCAAACCTGGACAGCTACATGCAAGAGAATGAACCTGGATTATTGACTAACCCCACACACAAAAGAAAACTTAAAATGGAAAAAGACCTGTACAGAAGTCACAAAACCGTAAAATTCTTAGAAGAACACAGAGGCAAAAATCTCGTGACTACAAACATGAGAACTCCATCCTGAATGAATCTCCTTGGGAAACGGAATAAAAAGCAAAAATGAACAAATGGGACATCAGGCACAAAAGCTTCTATACATCATCAGGGGCCATCAGCAGATCAAAAAATGATCCTACAGCAGGGGACAGTACATTTCTAAATGACATATCCAATAAGGGCTTAACATCCAAAATATAGAAAGAACTCACACACATGCGCTAAGAGCCAAGAAAAAAAGACCACATAAAAAAAATCAGACCATATGAAGAGACGCTTCTCCAAAGAAGAAATTCAGGAGGTCAAGAGGCACATGTAAGGATGGGGCTTGTGGCAAACTTTTAGGGAAAAGCACAATAAAACCACAATGAGGCATCATCTCACACCAGTGAGGACGGTCAACATCCACAAGACAAGGAGATACAAATGCGGGCGAACCCTCCTCCACTGCTGGTGGGAATGTAAACCAGTTCAAGCGTTGTCGAAAGCAATATGGAGGTTCCTCAAAAAAACAAAAAGAGAAATACCATTTGACCAGGTATTACACATCTGTAATTTACACAAAGAATACAAATTCTCAGATTCAAAAAGACATATGCACAGTTATGTTTATTGCAACACAATTTAAAAGAGCCAAGATATGGAAGCAACCTAAGTGTCTGTCAGTAGATGACTAGATAGAGAAGAGATGGTACGTATACGCAATGGAATGCTACTCAGTCCTAAGAAAGAAACAAACCTGACCGTTTGCAACAAAATGGATGGTGCCAGAGGATATTGTATTCAAGGAAATAGGCCTGGCCGAGGAAGAAGAATATCAAATGATTTCACCCATCGGTGGAGTATAAGAACAAAGATAAAACTGAAGGGATAAAACAGGAGCAGACTCACAGAAACCACTAATGGACTAACAGTTACCAAAGGGAAAGGGACTGGGGAGGAAGGCTGTGAAGGGAGGGATAAGGGGGCAAAGGGGGCATTACGATGAGCACATACATTGTAGGGTGGGGGACACGGGGAAGTTAGTATAACACAGAGAAGACAAGTCGTGTTTCTGTAGCATCTGACTACACTGATGGACAGTGACTGTAATGGGGTAAGTGGTGGAGAATTGATAATAGGGGGTGTCTAGTAACCATAATGTTGTTAATGTAATTGTACATTAATGATACAAAAATTGAAAAATGGAAAATTAAAGAAAAAGGAGAGCTTGCCCACTCCTTCCATCAGATGCCTGTTAATGACCACAAGGGGCAGGCACTGTAATATGTCTTGTGGAACTAGGACTGAACGAGTCAGGCTAGGCCCTAACCCTGAGGGCTCACAGCCAATGGTGTAAACAATTAATACATGACAAACATACACATAAACAGGTGCTTGCCATCACTACCTGGGGAGACAGCTCCCATCCCTTACTGGGCAGAGGTATGGACAGCACGGCACATCATTGAACCAAGCCAGTGCATATACCTTACTTCAAGAAACTCATGCCAAGTTCGGTTCACTTCAGTCTCTGGGCTCTTCCGGCTCTGGCTACCGGGAACTTCACCTCACTGTGGTACCACTGGCTTGCTCCAAGCATGTGGACAGAGGCATGTGGTCCAACCGTCGATCCAACATGGAAAACATTTCCAAAGATTTTCCTTGTGGGTTTCCTGGAGGTCATGGCCTAGGGCCAAGGGGACAGCACAACACATCGCACCTTCGAGTGTCTCACGCCATGTGATTTGGGGAAAGGGCTGGCCCGACATTGAGGTGCCCAGTTACCGGGATTCCAAATTCTGTTGGGCTCCATCGTCAAGGAAGTGAGGTCACAGCCTGCGTTCCTCTTTCCTGGCCTACAACTGGAAAATCCAACATCATCATCCAGCACATCAACAAAAAGGACAAAAACCCTACGATCATCTCCATAGATGCTGGAAAGGCATTCGACAATATACAACATCCATTTATGATAAAAACACTCAACAAAATGGCTATAGAGGGCAACTAACTCAACAAAATAAAGGCCATATATGAGAAACCCACAGCCGACATCATACTTAACACAGAGAAGCTGAAAGCTTGTCCTTTTAAGATCGGCAATAAGACAAGGATGCCAGCTCTCCCCACTTTTAGTCAACATGGCTCTGGCGTCCCTAGAAACGGCAATCAATCAACACAAAGAAATATAATGCAACCAGATTGGTAACAAAGAGGATAAAATGTCCCTTTTTTGCAGTTGACATGATATTGTACAGAAAAATCCATAAGGAATCCACTCCAAAACTACCAGATCTAATATCTCATTTCAGCAAGGGTGCAGGATACAAAATTAATACACAGAACTCTGTTGCATTCATATACCCTAATGATGAACTAGGAGAAAGAAACCAGGAAAGAATTCCATTCACAATGGCTTGAAAAACAATAAAATACCTAGGAATAATCCTAACCAAGGAATGTTAAGACACACAAATATGAAATTTACAAGACAATCATGAGAGAAATTAAAGATTCCTATAAATGGAAATACATCCCATGCTTATGTATAGGGAGAATTTGTCTTTACAAAATGGCCTTGCTGCGTAAAGCAATCTAGAGATTCAATGCAATTCCTATCAAAATACCAACAGCATTCTTCAACGAGCTAGAGTAGACCGTTCAAAAATTCATATGAAACCACAAAAGATCCCTAATCGTCAAAGCAATCCTGAGAAGAAAGAAAAAAGTCTGTGTGCATTACCGGCTCTCCGTCTTCAAGAAATACCACAAAGCCACACACAATTTGGTACGGGCACAAGTACACACCCACACACCGATGAAACAGAGTAGAGAACCCAGTATAAACCCAAGAATATATGCACAATTAATATACAAAAAAGGGCCATGGATATGCAATGAGTGAAATGACAGTCTCATCAGCAAGTGGTGTTGCCAAAACTGGACAGCTACACGCAAGAGAATGAACCTGGATTATTGACTAACCCCACACACAAAAGAAAACTTAAAATGGATAAAAGACCTGTACAGATGTCACAAAACCATAAAACTCTTAGAGGAACACAGAGGCAAAAATCTCTTGACTATAAACATGAGGAACTCTATCCTGAATGAATCTCCTTGGGAAACGGAATAAAAAGCAAAAATGAACAAATGGGACATCAGGGACAAAAGCTTCTGTACAGCATCGGGGGTCATCAGCAGATCAAAAAGGGATCCTACAGCATGGGACAGTACATTTCTAAATGACATATCCAATAAGGACTTAACATTCAAAATATAGAAAGAACTCACATGCCCCAAGAGCCAAAGAGCAAAAGACCATATGAAAAATGGTCAGACGATATGAACAGACCCTTCTCCAAGGAAGAAATTCAGGTGGTCAAGAGGCACATGTAAGGATGGGGCACGTCGCAAATTATTAGGGAAAAGCACAAGAAAACCACAATGAGGTATCATCTCACACCAGTGAGGATGGTCAACATTCAAAAGACTAGGAGATACAAATGCGGGCGAACTCTCCTTTACTGCTGGTGGGAATGTAAACCATAAAGCAGTTCAAGCGTTGTCGAAAGCAATATGGAGGTGCCTGAAAAAAACAAAAAGAGAAATACCATTTGACCAGGGTATTCCACACCTGCAATTTACACAAAGAATACAAATTCTCAGATTTAAAAAGACATATGCACAGTTATATTTATTGCAACACAATTTAAAGAGCCAAGATATGGAAGCAACCTAAGTGTCTGTCAGTAGATGACTGGATAGAGAAGAGATGGTACACATACACAATGGAATGCTACTCAGTCCTAAGAAAGAAACAAACCCGACCGTTTGCATCAAAACGGATGGTGCCAGAGGGTATTGTATTCAAGGAAATAGGCCTGGCCGAGGAAGAAGAGTATCAAATGATTTCACCCATCTGTGGAGTATAAGAACAAAGAAAAAAATGAAGGGACAAAACAGGAGCAGACTCACAGAAACCACTAATGGACTAACAGTTACCAAAGGGAAAGGGACTGGGGAGGAAGGCTGCGAAGGGAGGGATAAGGGGGCAAAGGGGGCATTATGATGAGCACATAAAATGTAGGGTGGGGGACACGGGGAAGGTAGTATAACACAGAGAAGACAAGCAGTGTTTCTGTAGCATCTTACTACACTGATGGACAGTGACTGTAATGGGTATGTGGTGGAGAATTGATAATAGGTGGTGTCTAGTAACCATAATGTTGTTGATGTAATTGTACATTAATGACAGAAAAATTAAAGAAAAGGAAAATTAAAGGAAAAGGAGAGCTTGTCCACTCCTTCCTTCAGATGCCTGTTAATGACCACAAGGGGCAGGCACTGTGATATGCCTTGTGGAACTAGGAGTGAACGAATCAGGCTAGGCCGTAACCCTTGTCTGCTCACAGCCAACTGCCTCAACAATTAATGTATGAAAAACATACACATAAACAGGTGCGTGCCATCATTTCCTGGGGAGACAGCTCCCATCCCTTACTGGGCAGAGGTATGGACAGCATCACACATCACTGAACCAAGCCAGTGCATATCCCATACTTCAAGACCCTCACGCCCAGCTCGGTTCCACTTCAGTCCTGTGTTCTTCCTGCTCTGGCCACCGGGGACTTCACCTCACCTTGCTACCTCTGCCTCCGTCAATGCACATGGACAGAGGCATCTGGACAGAGCGTCGATCCAACATGGAAACCTTTTCCAAAGATTTTCCTTGCGTGCTTTCCAGAGGCCACGGCCTCGGGCCATGGGGACACCACACAGCATAGCACACCTTCGAGCGTCTGTCTCCAAGTGACCTGGGGAAAGGCCTGGCCCGAGAATGTGGTGCCTGGTTACCGGGGTTTCAAATTCTCTTGGGCTAGATCGTCAAGGAAGTGAAGTCACTGCCTGGAGGCTCGACACCTGGGCTTCCTGCTCAGACAAAACCCCCCAAAGAACGCCCTTGGCTGATGGCCAGTCACCTTCCTTCCTGGGCCCCCTCCCGCCAGTCACAGCACGACACCCCAACAGGCCCCGGAAAGCCTGGGTGCCACCAGTGCCCCAGCTGGGGAGAGAGAGCCGGGTTCAGGCCCAGCTCCCCCTACCTCACATGTGACCCTAATGCAAGGCCTGTGTGCGGACACAACCCTACACTAACACCTAACTCTCAGCCTCTCGCTCACTCATGCGGAAGTGTAAACCCACAACTCACTCTAAAATTAACCATCACGCTAAACCCTTAAACCAACTCTAACACTAACCAAAATGTATTTCTAAACCCAACTCTACACTTAACACTAGACATAGCCCTAATCCTAACCTTAACAACTGGACAGCTGCATGTAAGCGAATGAAACTGGATTATTCTCTAACACCATACACAAAAGTAATCTCAAAATGGATCAAAGACCTGCATGCAAGTCATGCGGAACTGAAACCATCAAACTCTTAGAAAAACACATAGGCAAAAATCTCCTGGACATAAACACGAGCCACTTCTTCATGAGCATACAACCCTGGGGAGGGAAACAAAAGGAAAATTGAAGCAGGACTATATCAAACAAAAAGCTTCTGTACAGCAACGGACACCATCAGTAGAACAAAAAGACATCGTACAGGAAGGGAGAATATATTAATAAATGACATACCCGATAAGGGGTCGACATCCAAATTACATAAAGCGCTCACGCACCTCAACCAACAAAAAGCAAATAAGCCAATTAAAAAATGGGCAGAGGAGCTGAACAGACACTTCACCAAAGAAGAAATTCAGATGGCCAACGGGCACATGAAACGATGTCCCACATCACGAATCGTCAGAGAAATGCAAATTAAAACCATAATGAGATATCACCTCACACCAGTTAGGACGGCCACCATCCAAAACACAAAACAAAATCAAATGTTGCCAAGGATGTGGAGAAAGGGAAACCCTCCTACACTGCTGGTCAGAATGTAAATTAGTTCAACCATTGCAGAAAGCGGTATGAGGGTTCCTCAAAAGACTCAAAAGAGAAAGAACATTTGACCCAGGATTTCCACTCCCAGGAACTTACCCTAATAATGCAGGAGCACAGTTTGAAAAATACATATGCAGCCTCTGTTTATCACAGCACTATTTACAATAGCCAAGAAATGGAAGCAACCTAAGTGACCATAAGTAGATGAATGGATAAAGAAGATGTGGTACATATACACAATGGAATATTATTCAGCGATAAGAAGAACACAAATCCTACCATTTTCAACAGCATGGATGGACATAGAGGGTATTATGCCCAGTGAAATAAGCCAGGCAGAGAAAGACAAGTATCAAATGATTTCACTCATCTGTGGAGTATAGGAACACAGAAAGTACGGAAGGAACAAAACAGGAGCAGACTCACAGAAACCACTAATGGACTAACAGTTACGACACGGAATGGGATTGGGGAGGGTGGCTGGGAAGGGAGGGATAACGGGGCAAAATGGGCATGACGATTAGAACGTATAATGTAGAGGGGCACACGGGGAAGGTAGTACAGCACAGAGAAGGCAGGTATTACTTCAACAGCATCTTAGTACACTGGTGGACACTGACTACAATGGGGTATGTGGTGGGGACTTGATAACGGACGGAACCTAATACCCACAATGTTGCTCATGTAACTGTATATTAATGATACAAAAATAAACATAAAACACATAACCCTAATCCTTACCTTGGCCCCTCATCCTCACACTTTCTCTCAAACCTAAGCGTAAGCGTCAACCAACACCTCACCCTAAACCTAACATTAAACCTGAAACGGTACTCTCCCTGGAACCCTATCCTCACCCTGCACTGAGCCATAAACCGAACCCTAACCCTAACCTGGGACGTTCAGCCTAACCCCTCACACTCATCATCACCTTCACCCACACCTAACTGTAACCCAAAACCTAAACCAAATCCACAGGCTAACACCGAACCCTCACTGGTGGAGCAAAACAACAAAAAAAACTGAAAGAATCAACAGAGCAGCAGACTCACAGAAACCCCCGCCTGGCGGCCACGTCCCGGGAACACCACCGCCCCATCTTGCTGGCTCCACAGGGGCCCCGTCCTCAATGCCCCGCTCCTCGGAGGAGCCCCGCGAACCACCGCCCCACTCCTCAGAGGGACCCCGCGCCCTGCTGCCCCGTGCCTCCGGGGGACCACCGCGCCCGTGCCCGCGCCCCGTCCTACCTCGAGCCAGCGCCTGGAGCAGGTGCAACTGGAGCTTCAGGATATCTCACCACCCGCGCCGCCGGCCTGCGCTCAAATTTGGATTCGGCTGCCCGCCGCGCCACCGCACGTCCTGGCCAGGGGTCTCGGGTGCCACGGTGCAGCCGCCACCTCCCATGGCTGGGCAGGAAACACCGCTGGCCATACTGAGGGGCCGAGGGGCACGGCAGCGGCGAAGTCATCCATAGGGAATTTCCCCTCAGACTGTCTTCAGCGGCCCCGCGGCCAGAGCTCCAGAGCTCCGGGGCCGCGCTGCTTCTCCCGCCGAGTACGACTGGAGCTGAGAAGAAGGTGCACCCGCGCGTGCGCCCGCCGCATCCGCTGATTGGCCGCACGGGGCTGTCATCTGTGGAGTATAAGAACAAAGAAAAAAACTGAAGGCACAAAACAGCAGCAGACTCACAGAAACGAACAATGGACTAACAGTTACCAAAAGGAAAGGGACTGGAGAGAGTAGGTCAGAAGAGAGGGAAAAGGGGAATAATGGGCATTATGATTAGCACACATAAAGTACGGCGGGTCACAAAGAAGACAGTACAGCACAGAGAAGACAAGTAGTGGCTCGACAGCATCTCACTATGCTGATGGACAGTGACCGTAATGGGCTATGCGCGGGGGACTTGAGAATGGGGGGTTATCTAGCAACCACAAAGCTCCTCATGTAAACAGGGACAGTTTACCTTCTTCCTTACCAATCTGGATGCATTTGATTTCTTTGTGTTGACTGACAGCAGTGCTAGGGACTCAACAATCATGTTGACTAAAACATGGGAGAGTCGGCATCCTTATCTTTTTCCCAACTTTCGAAGGACAAGTTTTCAGACTGTCTGTGTTAAGTATGATGTTGGCCTGGGTATGTTATATATTGCCTTTACTATGTCAAGTTAGTTGCTCTCTCTATCGATTTTGAGTGTTTTTATCACAAATGGATGTTGAAATTTGTCGAATGCCTTTCCAGTATCTATGGAGATGACCATGGCGCCACTGTCATTTTTATTGATGAGGTAAATCATGATGATGGATTTTCTAATGAAAAACAGGTAAGAGGACCCCATACAGTGACCTCACTTAATGACAATGGAGCCCAACAGAACTTGGAATCCTGATATTGTACATAAAATTTCCCAACGTATCCACTCCAAAACTACTAGTCTAATGTCTGAATTCAGCAAAGTTGCAGGATATAAAATTAATACACAGAAATTTGCTGCATTCTCATACACTAATGATGAACTACGTGAGGGTAACCGAGAAATATTCCATTCAAAATGGCATCAAAAAAAAAAATAAAACACCTGGGAACAAAACTAACGAAAGAAGTGTAAGACATATAAACATGAAAACTAAAAGACAAACATGAGAGAAATTAAAGATACCAATCAATGGAAATACATCCTGTGCTGATGGATAGGGAGAATCAATCTTTTCAAAATGGCCATCCTGCATAAAGCAATCTACAGATTCAATGCAATTCCTATCAAAATACCAACAGCATTCTTCAAAGAGCTAGAGCAGATAGTTCAAAAATTCATATTAAACCACAAACGATCCCAAATAACCAAAGCAATCCTGAGAAGAAATAATAAAACTGGGTGGATTGTGCTCCCCAACTTCAAGCCCTACTACAAAGCCACAGACAATTTGGTACTGGCACAAGAACACACACACAGACCGAAGGAACCAACTCAAGGGGCCAGATATGAGCCCAAGCATATATGGACAATTAATATACAGAAAACGAACCATGGACATACACTTGGGAAATGACGGTCTCTCCAACAACGGGTGTTGGCAAGACTGGACAGCTACATGCAAGAGAATGAAACTGGACTACCGTCTAACACCACACACAAAAGAAACCTCAAAATGGATAAAAGACATGAATGGAGTTCATGAAACCATAAAATTCTTAGAGAAACACAAAGGCAAAAACCTCTTGACTATAAACATGAGACACTGTATCCTGAACGAATCTCCTTGGGCAATGGAAACAAAAACAAAAATGAAAGAATGGGACAATATGATGCTAAAAAGCTTCTGTACAGTAGAGGGTACCATCAGAGGAACAAAAAGGCATTCTGCAGTATAGGACAATATATTTCTAAACGACATATCCAATAAGGGCATACATCCAAAATGTATAAACACTCACATGCCTCAACAGCCAAAAAGCAAAAGACCATATTAAAAATGGTCAGAGGATGTGAACAGACAATTCTCCAAGAAGAAATTCAGATGGTCAAGAGGCACATGTAAGGATGGGGCACGTCACAAATTATTAGGGAAAAGCACAATAAAACCACAATGAGGTATCATCTCACACCATTTAGGATGGTCAACATTCAAAAGACTAGGAGATACAAATGCGAGCGAAGCATCCTCCACTGCTGGTGGGAATGTAAACGAGACCAAGCGTTGTAGAAAGCAATATGGAGGTTCCTCAAAAAAATAAAAAGAGAAATACCATTTGACCCGGGTATTCCACACCTGCAATTTACACAAAGCATACAAATTCTCAGAATCAAAAAGACATATGTACAATTGCGTTTACTGCACCACAATTTAAAAGAGCCAAGATATGGAAGCAACCTAAGTGTCGGTCAGTAGATGACTGGATAGAGAAGAGATGGTACACATACACAATGGAATGCTACTCAGTCCTAAGAAAGAAACAAACCCGACCATTTGCAACAAAACGGATGGTGCCAGAGGGTATTGTATTCAAGGAAATAGGCCTGGCCGTGGAAGAAGAGTATCAAATGATTTCACCCATCTGTGGAATATAAAAACAAAGAAAAAACTGAAGGGACAAAACAGGAGCAGACACACAGAAACCACTAATGGACTAACAGTTACCAAAGGGAAAGGGACTGGGGAGGAAGGCTGCGAAGGGAGGGATAAGGGGGCAAAGGGGGCATTATGATGAGCACATATAATGTAGGGTGGGGGACACGGGGAAGGTAGTATAACACAGAGAAGACAAGTAGTGTTTCTGTAGCATCTTACTACACTGATGGACAGTGACTGTAATGGGTATGTGGTGGAGAATTGATAATAGGGGGTGTCTAGTAACCATAATGTTGTTAATGTAATTGTACATTAATGACAGAAAAATTAAAGGAAAAGGAAAATTAAAGGAAAAGGAAAGCTTGTCCACTCCTTCCTTCAGATGCCTGTTAATGACCACAAGGGGCAGGCACTGTGATATGCCTTGTGGAACTAGGAGTGAACGAGTCAGGCTAGGCCGTAACCCTTGTCTGCTCACAGCCAACTGCCTCAACAACTAATATATGAAAAACATACACATAAACAGGTGCGTGCCATCATTTCCTGGGGAGACAGCTCCCATCCCTTACCGGGCAGAGGTATGGACAGCACCGCACCCACTAAACCAATCCAGTGCAAATCCCTTACCTCAAGACCCTCATGCCAAGCTCGGTTCCACTTCAGTCTCTGGGCTCTTCATGCTCTGGCGACTGGGGACTTCAACTCACTGTGGGACCTCTGGCTCCCTCCAAGCACATGGACAGAGGCATGTGGCCCTAGCATTGATCCAACATGAAAACCTTTTCCAAAGACTTTCCTTGTGGGCTTTATGGAGGGCAGGGCCTCGGTCCATGGGGCACAACACAACGTAGCACACCATCAAGTGTCTCACGCTGAGTGATATGGGGAAAGGGCTGGCCCGACACTGCGGTGCCCGGTTACCAGGATTCCAAGTTCTGTTGGGCTCCATCGTCAAAGAAGTGAGGTCACTGTGTGTGGTCCCCTTTCCTTGGCCCACATACAAACCAAGCATATATGGGCAATTAATATAGAATATAGGAGCCATGGATATACAATGGGAAATGACACTCTCTTCCACAACTGGTGTTGTAAAAACTGGACAGCTACATGCAAGAGAATGAGACTGGATTACTGTCTAAAGCCCATATACAAAAGAAAATTCAAAATGGATAAAAGACATGAACGGATGACAGGAAACCATAAAACTCTTAGAGGAACACAGAGGCAAAATCCTCTTGACGATAAACATGAGAAACTCTAACTTGAACGAATCACCTTGTGCAATGAAACAAAAGCAGAAATGAACAACTGGGAAAACATCATGCTATTATCTTCTGTACATCAGAGGGCACCAACAGCGGGCAAAAAGGCATCCTGCAGTATGGGACAATATATTTCTAAATGACATATATCCAATAAGGGCTTAACATCCAAAATATAGAAAGAAATCACATGACTCAACATCCAAAAACCAAAGACCAGATTAGAAATGGTCAGGGCATATGAACAGACACATCTCAAAAGAAGAAATTCAGATGGTCAACAGGGACATGCAAGTATGTGGCACACACTAATCATTAAGGAAAAGCACATTAAAACCACAATGAGGTATCACCTCACACCAGGTAGGATGCTCAACATTCAAAGGACTAGGAACTACAAAGGCTGGTGAAAACTCCTACATGGCTGCTGGGAATGTAAAATAGTTCAAGTGTTGTGGAAATCAATATGGAGGTTCCTCCCAAAACTATAAATAGAAATACCATTTGACCCGGGAATTCCACTTCCGAATTTACCCAAAGAAAACAACTTCTCAGATTCAAAAAGACATATGCACCATTATGTTCATTGCAGCACAATTCTCAGTATCCCAGATATCGAAGCAACCTAATTGTCCATCACTAGATGAATGGATATAGAAGAGATGGACATATACACAATGGAATGCTATTCAGCCCAAAGACAGAAACAAACCCTACCATTTGCAACAACGGAAATGGTGCTAGAGGGTATTATGCTCAGAGTAAAAGCCTGGCCAAGTTAAGACAAGCATCAAATGATTTCACTCATCTGTGGAGTATAAAAAAAGGAACAACTGAAGGAACAAAACAGCAAGAGACTCACAGAAACCAAGAATGGACTAACAGTTACAAAAGATAAAGGGATTGGGGAGGATGGCCTGGAAGGGAGGAATAATGGGAAAGGGGGGCATTACGATGAGCACGTTTAATGTAGGAGGGAGACACGGGGTAGGTAGTATAAAACAGAGAAGACAACTAGTGTTTCTATAGCATGAAACTACGCTGATGGACAGTCACTGTAATGAGGTAAGTGGAGAATTTATAATAGGGGTTGCCTAGTAACCATAATGCTGTTAATGTAATTGTACATTAATGATAGAAAAATTAAAAAATGGAAAATTAAAAAAAAAGAGCTTGTCCACACCTTACCTCAGATGCCTGTTAATGACCATAAGGAGCAGGCATTGTAATAAGTTTTGTGGAACTAGAAGTGAAAAGTCAGGCTAGTCCCTTACCTTCGAGAGCTCACAGCCAATGGTGTAAACAATTAATGCATGATAAACACAAACATAAACAGGTGCTTGCCAACACTTCCTCGGGAGACAGCTCCCATCCCTTACCGGGCAGCGTTATGGACAGCACTGCACATCACTGAACAAAGACAGTGAAAATCCCTTACCTCAAGACCTTCATGCCAAGGTCAGTTCCAATTCAGTCTCTAGGCTCTTCCTGCTCTGGCCACGAGGGACTTCACCTCACTCTGGTACCTCTGGCCCTGTCCAAGCACATGGACAGAGGCATCTGGACCTAGCATCAATCCAAAATGGAAACCTTTTCCAAAGAATTTCCTTTTCGGCTTTCCAGAGGCCATCGCCTCCCATCATGGGGACACAACACAACATAGTGCACCTTCGAGTGTCTCATGCCAAGTGACCTGGGAAAGGCTGGCCCAGCATTGTGGTGCCCAGTTACCAGGATTCAAAGTTCTGTTGGGCTCCATCATCAAGGAAGTGAGGTCACTGCCTGAGGTCCCCTTGCCTGGGCTTCATTAGAAAATGCATCATCATCATCCACCAGGTCAACAAAAAGGAGAAAAACCCCATGATCATTTCCATAGATGCTGGAAAGTCATTCAACAAAATTCAACATTCATTTACGAAAAAAACTCTCAGCAAAATGGTTATAGAGGGCAACTAACTCAACATAATAAAGGCAATATGTTACAAAACCACAGCCAACATCACACTTAACACAGAGAAGCTGATAACTTGTCCTATTAAAGTCGGAATAAGACAAGGATGCCCACTCTACCAACTTTTAGTCAACATAATTCTGGAGTCCCTAGCCACAGCTATCAGTCAACACAAAGAAATAAAATGCATCCAGATTGGTAAGGGGGAAGTTAAACTGTCCCTGTTTCCGGATGACATGATATTGTACATAAAAATCCCTAAAGAATCCACTCCCAAACTACCACATCTAATATCTGAATTCAGCAAATTTGCAGGATATAAAATGAATACACCGAAATCTGTTGCATTCCTATGCACTAATGATGAATGAGGAGAAAAAAAACAGGA
The DNA here is from genome assembly GCA_032199065.1 of Smutsia gigantea. NCBI lineage: Eukaryota > Metazoa > Chordata > Mammalia > Pholidota > Manidae > Smutsia > Smutsia gigantea. The sequence goes on along the minus strand of JAVSCE010006059.1, from coordinate 5,132 downwards.
AAAAATTCCATTCACAATGGCATCAAAAACAATAAAATACCTGGGAGTAAACCTAACCAAAGAAGTGTTATACACATAACCATGAAACCTACAAGACACTCATGAGAGAAATTAAAAATACCGAACAATGGAAATACATCCTGCGCTGACGGATAGGAAGAATTAATCTTGTCAAAATAGCCATCCTGCCAAAAGAAATCTGCAGATTCAATGCAATTCCTATCAAAATACCAACAGCATTCTTCAACAAGCAAGAGCAAATAGTTCTAAAATTCATATGAAACCACAAAAGACCCCGAATAGCCACAGCAATCCTGAGAAGAAAGAATAAAAGCTGGGTGGATTATGCTCCCTGACTTCAAGCTCGGTACAGAGCCACAGACAATTTGGTACTGGTACAAGAACACACCCACAGAACGATGGAACAGACTAGAGAGGCCAGATATAAAACCAAGCATATATGGACAATTAGTATACAATAAAGGAGCCATGGATATACAATGATGAAAATAACAGTCTCTTCAACAACTTGTGTTTTGCAAAACTGGATAGCTACATGCAAGAAAATGACACAGGATTACTGTCTAACTCAACACTCAGAAGAAAACTCAAAGAGGAAAAAAGACCTGAATGGATGTCACAAAACCATAAAACTCTTAGAGGAACAGTTCCTTAGGCAAAAATCTCTTGGCTATAAACAGGAGAAAGTCTATCTTGAACGAGTCTCCTTGGGCAATGGAAACAAAAGCAAAAATGAACAAATGGGACAACATCATAAAAAAGCTTCTGTACAGCAGAGGGCACCATCAGCAGAACAAAAAGGCATCGTGCAGTATGGGACAATATATTACTAAACATCATACTCAATAAGGGCTTAACATTCCAAATATAGAAAGAACTCACATGCCTAAACAGCCAAAAAGCAAACGACCATATTAAAAATGGTCAGAGAGATTTTGTCCAGTGAGGAGGAGGAGGAGGCGGAGGAGGAAGTGGCCTCTGCGGGCCCTGTGGCGCGCCGGGCCAGAAGTAACCAGATTAAGAAAATTAACACTTGGGACTTCCAGGAAGATGGCGGCATGAGCAAGGTGGCAGAAATCTCCTCACAACACTATATTTATCTACGAAAATACAGCAAAGACAACTATTCCTAAAAGAGAGACCAGAATACACAGGACAGCGAACAGCGTCCAGCTACACTCGAGAGGACTCGGCACCCCAAGAAGCGGTCTTAAAGAGCCCAGCTGACATACATGGCAACTACCAGCGACCACATCTATAACCATGAAAAGACAGAGGAATATGGTTCAGACTAAAATCAACCAGACCACCCCAGAGAGGGAACCTGAAAGGATGGAAATGCACAGTCTTCCTGAAAAAGAATTCAGAATAAAAGTCACAACCATGCTGATGGACCTACAGAGAAATGTGCAAGAGCTGAGGGAGGAAGTGAGGGAAGTGAGGAAAGACAATGCAGAAATCAGAAAAGCGACCGACAGCCTTAACAGCAGACTGGATGAGATGCAAGAGACTGTTAATGGAATAGAAATCAGAGAACAGGAATAGAGAGAAGCTGAGGCAGAAAGAGATAAAAGGATTTCTAGGAATGAAAGAATATTAAAAGAACTCTGTGACCAATCCAAACGGAAAATATTCACATTATATGAGTACCAGAGGAAGAAGAGAGAGAAAAAGGGATAGAAAGTGTCTTTGAAGTAATAATTGCTGAAAACTTTCCATCGCTGGTGAAGGAAATAGTCTCGCAGTCCACGGAAGCCCACAGATCTCCCAACACAAGGGACCCAAGGAAGACAACACCAAGACACATAATAATTAAGATGGCAAAGATCAAAGATAAAGACAGAGTATTAAAGGCAGCTAGAGAGAGAAAAAAGACAACCTACAAAGGAAAACCCATCAGACTATCATCAGACTTCTCAACAGAAAACTTACAGGCCAGAAGAGAATGGCATGCTATATTTAATGTTATGAAACAGAAGGGCCTCGACCAAAGAATATTGTATCCAGCACAATTATCATTTAAATATGATAGGGGGATTAAAAACAATTTCCAGACAAACGAAAGTTGAGAAAGTTTGCCTCTCATAAACCACCACTACAGGATATCTTAAACAGACTGCTCTAGCGGGAAGCACAACTAAGGCTAAAAAGATGTCACCAGAGAAAATAAAATCATAGCAAAGAAAGCAGACCATCCAAATACTAACTAAAGGCAAAGAATAAAACACCGAGTATATAAAGAATGGAGGAGGAAGAATAAGAAGGGAGCGAAATAAAGAAACATCAGACGGTGTTTACAATAACTTATCAAGAAAGTTAAGTTAGATTGTTAGACAGTAAAGAAGCAACCCTTGAACCTTTGGTAACCACGAATCTAAATCCAGCAATGGCAATAAGTACATATCTATCAATAATCACAGTAAATGTAAATGAACTGAATGCACCAATCAAAAGACACAGAGTAACAGAATGGATAAAAAAGCAATACCCATCTATATGCTGCTTACAAGAGACTCACCTCAAACCCAAAGATATACACAGACTAAAAGTGAAGGGATGGAAAAAGATATTTCATGCAAACAAGAAAGAGAAAAAAGCAGGTGTTGCAGTACTTGTCCCAGACAAAATAGACTTCAAAACGTAGAAAGTAGCAAGAAATAAAGAAGGACATTACATAATGATAAAGGGGTCTGTCCAACAAGAAGATATAACCATTACAAATATATATGAACCAACACAGGAGTGCCAGCATATGTGAAACAAATACTAACAGAATTAAAGGAGGAAACAGACAGCAATGCATTCATTTTAGGAGACTTCAACACACCACTCACTCCAAAGGACAGATCAACCAGAGAGAAAATAAGTAAAGACACAGAGGCACTGAACAACACACTAGAACAGATGGACCTCACAGACATCTACAGAACTCTGCACCCAAAACAGGATACACATTCTTCTCAAGTGCACATGGAACATTTTCCAAAATAGACCACATACTAGGCCACAAAAAGAACCTCAGTAAATTCAAAAATATTGAAATCCTACCAAAACAACTTCTCAGATCACAAAGGTATAAAACTAGAAATAAATTTTAGAAAGAAAACAAAAAGGCTCACAAATACATGGAGATTTAACAACATTCTCCTAATTAATCAATGGGTTAATGACCAAATCAAAACAGAAATTAAAGAATATATGGAGACCAATGACAACAACAACACAAAGCCACAACTTCTGTGAGACACAGCAAAGGCAGTTCTAAGAGGAAAGTATATTGCAATCCAGGCCTATCTAAAGAAGGAAGAAGAACCCCAAATGAATAGTCTAAAGACATAATTACTGAAAATGGAAAAAGAAGAACAAATGAGGCCCAAGTCACCAGAAGGAGGGACATAATAAAGATCAGAGAAGAAATAAATAAAATTGAGAAGAATAAAACAATAGAAAAAAAATCAATGAAACCAAGAGCTGCTTCTTTCAAAAAATAAACAAAATAGATAAACCCCTAGCCAGACTCATTAAGAGAAAAAGAGAATCTACACACATAAACAGAACCAGAAATGAGGAAGGAAAAATTACAACGGACCCCACAGAAATACAAAGAATTATAAGAGAATATTATGAGAATCCATATGCTAACAAGTTGTAAAACATAGAAGAAATGGACAACTTCTTAGAAAAATATAACCTCCCAAGACTGACGAAACAAGAAACAGAAAAACCAAACAGACTAATCACCACCAACGATACTGAATCGGTAATCAAAAAACTACCAAAGAACATAACCCCCAGACCTGATGGATTCACCTCTGAATTCTACCAGGCATATAGAGAAGAAATAACACCAATTTTCTTTAAAGTTTTTCAAAAAAATAGAAGAGGAGGGAATACTTCCAAACTCATTGTATGAGGCCAGCATCATTCTAATACCAAAACCTGACAAAGACCTCACCAAAAAAGAAAATTACAGACCAATATCCCTGATGAACGTAGATGCAAAAATACTCAACAAAATATTAGCAAACCAAACTGAAAAATACACCAAGAGGATCATACACTGTGATGGAGTGGGATTAATCCCAGGGATGCAAGGATGATACAACATTCAAAAATCCATCATCAACCACCACGTCAAAAAAAGAACAAAAACCCCATGATCATCTCCATAGATGCTGAAAAAGCATTTGACAAAATTCAGCATCCATTCCTGATTAAAACTCTCAACAAAATGGGTATAGACGGCAAGTACCTCAACATCATAAAGGCCATATATGACAAACTCACAGCTAACATCATACTTAACGGCGAGAAGCTGAAAGCTTTTCATCTAAGATCGGAAACAAGACAGGGATGCCCACTCTCTCCGCTGTTATTCAACATAGTACTGGAGGTCCTAGCCACAGCAATCAGACGAAACAAAGACATACAAGGCATCCAGACTGGTAAAGAGGAAGTCAAATTGTCACTATTTGCAGATGACATGATACTGTACATAAAAAACCCTAAAGACTCCACTCCAAAACTCTAGAACTAATATATGAATTCAGCAAATTTGCAGGATACAAAATTAAAACAGAGAAATCTGTTGCTTTCCTATACACAAATGGTGAACTAACAGAAAGAGAAATCAGGAAAACAATTCCATTCACAATTGCATCAAAAAGAGTAAAATACCTAGGAATAAACCTAATGAAGGAAGTGAAAGACCTGTACTCTGAAAACTACAAGACACTCCTAAGAGAAATTAAAGAGGACACTAACAAATGGAAGAATAAATATTGTGAAAATGGCTATACTACCTAAAGCAATATACAGATACAATGCAATCCCTATCAAAATACCAACAGCTTTCTTCAATGAACTGGAACAAATAATTCTAAAATTCACATGGAACCACAAAAGACCCCAAATAGCCACAGCAATCATGAGAAGGAGGAATAAAACACTGGGAATTACACACCCTGACTTCAAGCTCTACTACAAAGCCACAGTAATCAAGACAATTTGGTATTGGCACAAAAACAGACCCACAGATCAGTGGAATAGAATAGATAATCCAGACATCAACCCAAACACATACAGCCAATTAATATTTGATAAGGGAGCCT